>CM019067.1:29620886-29848386 GCA_009667805.1 Leptobrachium leishanense | reverse complement strand
ACACTCTTCGGGGCTCAAGGATCATATACCCAAGGTAAGTCATGAATTATGGGTGCTTAAACTTTAACCAATTTCCATAAAAGTCTGAAACTTATTTATTTATTTATAAATTATTTTACTTGTATTCTGCTCTATATTTTAAGGCAACAGGGAGGATATATATATATATATATATATATATATATATATATGTCCATATCTATCTATATCTATTATATATATATATATATTCTTCTGTAATGCCTTTGTGAGTGTGTATGATTCTAATAATTGCAACAATAATCGATGCTTTAATTGATGCCCACTGATATGTCAGTGTCACCATGTGCAGGGTTAGAGCTGCTTTGTTTGTTTAGAATGTTGGCTTTTAGAACGTTGAAGTAAACACCATGTTGCTGTATTTGATAACATTGTTGCTGTCAGATCACTAAGTGGTCATAAAATGTATCCATTCATTGTTGCCCTGTCCTATAAATGGAGAGGCAATAATGAGTGTAGAAAGAAGGAGAGGGGGTATGTGGGGGTGGGAGCAAAGCAGGCAGAAGTACGTGCCTGGGTCTCGACTATGTATGGGGGGAGACAACTCAAGTACAACCTGAGCTGGAATGACAAAAGACATCCATGTGATGTGTTAGGGACACCTCAGCCCAGCTTCATTCAGCTTGCACTGGTGGAGCAGAGCCAGACACTATAGCCACAGGCAAAGTTTTTTTTAACACCTCCCAGCTTAGAATTTGCATGTGACAGAGGTGTATTGTCTAAGATATCCTCCCCAGTGCTTGCAGTTACTTTGTGGCTTTATATTACCCATTCTCTTTCTGATTGTTTCCTCCATGCAGTAATTGACCCACTTCCTACCTAAACATGCATAGCCTCAGGGCACCTAAAAGCACAGGGCTTGATGCAGCTCATTAAGGCTGAAACGTGGCACCTTGGATGGAGAAGCAGAGCTTTAAAACTCTGTCGTGGCCAGGGTAGGGGGTGAGGTTAGCTGGCAGATTCTCATGATAACTATAAGATATGTGACCCCCTCTCCCTGTTTGGGACTGACCCCAGGTCTGCAGAGGGAACATGACATTATCTGACACATTACAAGAACAATGTGGTTAAAAAAATTATCAGAAGGCTTTGGTTGTACCTAAAGATACAGTGTGACACAACAGAGCAGCATTGTGTGTATCAGCCCAGTATAAACTGAATTTCTATGATTTTTCTTTGAGAAATAGACTTGATCCTCTCATTTTATCCACATATAATCTACAGTGTGCTGCCTGCTGTTTGCTCAGGCTGTGAGCAGAGAAGTCATGAGTGTGCTGAACATTTAATTATAAAATCCAGCTATTACAGAGAGGCCAGTGTATGAGTGTTGGCTCTGATCCTGTGCAGCATGCTTGCTTCCCAATGAAGCTGCCTCTTGTACTCTCTGCACATGTGATCCATGTGGGGGAATACCTTTGACGTCACAGAGCTTTAGACCTCCCTGAGTGAGGCAATAGACCCCCCTTGTCTGTGATTGGAGGCTGTGTGTAGGCTGGAGTTCCCTGGCTCTGAGGGCAGAGCCAGAAGCCTGTGTGAGAGAGATATGATAGGGAGGGCACATGCAGTAAGTTCAGTTTGGTGATGACAGCTCTAGATGTGGAATTTTGGTTCCTCACCTTAGAGAGAGGAAGCTGGCTATCTTCTCCAGAAGATATGAGAGCAACATGTTTTCAAGCTGGACCTTCCCCATTCTTTTTCCTATGCTTTTTCAATTCTTCAGCAAACACCTTCTTCCTTATCTGTAAGAAGCTCTCTATATAAAGAACCTGAGTATTTATAGCTTCCTCTGTCAGAGGAGGTTATGGAATATATTCAGACAACCTTGTATGTTCTTATGATAGTTGCTATACGGAATATGTACAGATATGCATTTTTTTTATTTTGTATTTTTCACATTATGTAAAAAAAATAAAATAATTATATTGTTTTCTACATATTTTTAATTGTTTCGCATTTTAGTTTTTTTTACATTTCCTTTACTTTTTTTTATTTTTTTTTAAAATATTTTTACATCTTGTTTTGAAATTTTTATATATTTTTTTTACATATGTAACATTTACTTATTTATATATTTGTTTCACCTTTTTTACATTCTTTTATATATCTACTCAGAGCAACCATGGGACACTTTTAAACAGAAACTATCAATTTTCAAAAATAAAAAAGTTCATTACAAGACATATGTGCCAATGAGAGTGAAGATGCCCATTGGTATATATAATGTCTTCCTCTCCTGTACCCCAATACCTTCAGATAAAGCAATACAGTGTACGCGTTTTGTTTATAATAAGAACGATTATCATTAAAATAGTGAATCTTTTAAATACTTGTCATCATGAACCCACTACTGCGGTCTGATTAAAATCAAGGAACCCTAGAAATGGATTGTGTGTTGAGTCACAAAAGATGTGTAAGCCTTTATGGTTTTTGTGGTCAGGGTGATTACAACACTGTCATGGACGTACTGTGAAGCCCAGTAACATATGTCATGCATAACATTTGTAGCTCACCCATTCAATGCTCCCTTGTTGATGATCATCTTGTTGGACCATTTCCAGCTGTGGTCTCCAGTGGTCCAATAGCTAAATAGGAATCCGATTGGGGAGCAGATGCAAAGGTTTCCAATTCTTCACCAGCTTAGCATGTGGGTATTGGAGTTATAGAAAGAGCACGGGCTTTCTGCTGGACCACCATAGCTCTCCTCCCTTACCCAGTTTGTAGAGGTCCCATGATACGTCGAGCCCCTCAACTGCATTTTAGCCATGATTCCTTCGCATTCTGCATCCAGGTGAAGATAAATATTACCAAACCCAAACCTACAGCTATTTCCTCCAATCATTTCCGTGTCGGACACTTGGTTAAGTGTAACTGAATGCCGTGTCTTCTCGTTATGATGAATTAATTTTGACTGGCCAACAGAATGGCGAAATCCCATTAGTTTGGCCAAGAATAATTGTGCCATTCTCCCTTTATAATACAATGGCAAATAAATACTTGCAATAATGTATTCGATCCGTTTTATAAAAATCTGATCTGGCGACCTGGACTCTTCCAAATCCAAAAGTTACTTCTCTTTGATTTTGTAGTTTGTTCCTCTTTTTGATGCTACTGATTGTCAGTTTGCTAACACGTGTCTTCTAAGAGTCCAAACCGTACGAGTCTCGTATGGCTCATCCAATATCCATTAATGTGCTTAAGTCTCTGGTCATTCATCATCTTCCCTTCTACTCTCCTTTGAAGTCCTACAAAGATGAAGGAACGATCCTCAATTCTTCTTCTTCTACAATTATCCTTCTGGAATTCTAACTGATTCTAGAGCTGAGCTTTCTCTATGTGAACAATTATCTTCTTTATACACTCTCTTATTCTTTATAGTATCCTCCTCCAACCCATCTCTTCTTGGTGGCCCTATTACCAAAAGAACCTAAAGCTTGACCAGTATATTACAGAAATTATAATCTCCAATCTTTGACTTCATGTCTCGGAAGCAGAGTCACCCTCACCCGTAGTTGTATTATCAATCAAGGTAGAAACACATCCATGTAAATATCTCAAAACAATAGACTTTAAGTGAAAGAAAAGCCAGGTGAGATCACTTTTGTCGAGTAGTTTCAGAGCCATAATGTAGAGAATTCCATAGACATTGTAGTACAATCAATTGCCTTTGATGCCGTGAGTTCCTCGTCCAAGTACCTGCTGCCTCAGCATGTGTCCATGGTTCTTCACGCCCCTTTTGGCATTCGAAGAACAAATATATGTGGTCATGTCTGCTGGACATGTGTCCAGTATGGAAACACACACAGCTTTCTTTCCCGGGAACGTGGGACTTGTTTCTCTTATTCTTTATCATGTTGACTTTACCAACATCTTAAACTTTTCAGACAGAAGTCCAACGGTGCCGTCTACCTCGTTGTATGAGGGCATCGTTTTAGAATGTAGTTATATCGACAACGTCAGAGAAAACTAAGCTGAACTCTTTAATGTCACCCCAGGGCTCTCTTGATCTCCACGATGCTCCACAGAAACATGTTATTGTTTATATCTTCATAAATATGGCAACCAGTTTGAATTATTTGGAGTCCCACCTCTTTCATTATACCTCCTCCTTCCAAGATCTACTCGTTTTTTTGGCAGGAGAACACTTTTGGGAAGACACCAGACATGATATAACTCTAAAACTCCGTATTCCATCCAATAAAGTCGGCTCTGGTGATTAATCAGGTTAAGTATACATTCTCCCTAATAATCTATTTCTTCATTTTTTGCCGATTTTCACACACTAGGCTTATTCACTAAGTTGGGAGCTACAAAGGGCTTGTGAGACAGTTGCTACTTTTTGGCCATAAAATCGTTTTAGGACATTTTTTGTCCAATCAGGCTATTTTTTCCACTTCTTTTGAATTAAATATTAGAATATATATTTGTCTTGTACACTCATAAGGAAACTGTGGAGAGGTGAGTGACAAGCTATAATATGTGACGTTACCTTTCAAGGGAAAAGAGCCAACTTTCCCATGGCCCAACCTTGTTTTAGGGGAGTAAAGCTGTCAGTCCTACAAGCATTTTAGCGTAATGATATAACATTGATTTTGCACTCTTGAATGTCTAGAAATATGATTTGAAGAACTCCCAATCTGGGCTATGTGCACTCCTTCAATTAAGTTGACGTTAAATGGCTTAGAACCCTTAAGTTGGACCTGTCGACTGAAAATGAACTTTGAAGGAACACCGAGACCTGTCACCATGCCAAGATGATTTTTTTTCCAACGGCCATGAGCTTTTTTAAAGATGTATATATTTTTCATAATACATTTGCACTTTCATTTCTTGATTCATGGACCTTGAAGACATAACGTTTCCCTGGATGCACCTGGCCAGTCCGTCTGATTTCTTAGTCATTTTGGAATTCCATGACACATTGTAAAATAACAAAGTGAAAAGAAAGGAGGGGGGTGAGATCAACTTCAGCCTAGACTTGAGATTCTCTCTCGTTCCTTTTCCCTATATCCAGAGAGCAAGGTTAATTATGACAGCAATTGGTTTTTTTTTTTTTAGTCATAGTCTTTTCACTAAAATCCCATTTAGTTTTAGTCGTTGGAATTATTAAAATTTTTGTCTAGTTTTAGTCGACTAAACCTAGAGTAGATTTGGTCAAATAAAATCGAATTGGTCATTTTCCCTAGTAACCGCTAAAATGGGGATGCAAACAGGGAGAATCTGCGCTTGTAGGTTTCCCAGTAGCATCCCTAGTTAAGCATGAGATTCCAGGGCAGGCGCCACCTTAGCATCTTGCCCTGGAATGCAACGCTAACTGCTGGGATAATCGCGGTAGCACTTCCTCGCTTCTACGAGTATCACCTCCTGGAGTCCCTAGGACTCCGTAGAGGTTTGCGCTTCCGTGCCGCAAATCCTGCGTCATCTCACTTCCACGAGACTGCGCAGCTCCACGGAGTGATCACGGAGGGAGACTGGGAACTGTGTCTTCCCAGTCTCACTCTGCTTGTAGCCGTCATTTACAACCAGCTTTTCGATGTAGCTAAAATTTTGCCTTGCGCGTTCCTGCGGTAGTTAGCGCTAGCACTTTGTAATACCTTACTTATCTTAACGCTAATGATTGTGCTCCCATGTTAAGTATCGTATGCGCAAAGTACTATGAGCTCACAGAAGCTAGCACAATCACCGATGCGTTAAGTGATTTTTTTACAGGTTTAGCGTTAGGAAGGTAATGTGAGAGGCATGCGTTAAAGTCACTTATGCTGGCGGTAACATTTACTCATCCGAAAGCTAACATTAGCGTTCACTAGGGAATAATGCCCAATGGGTTTAAAGTGTATTATGCATTATTTCAGCATTTCTCTAGAATTTTCAAACTCATTCTATACTCCTGGAGTAAACGTCGTATCTAAACATAGAAAATCAACCAGTTCTCTTACGCAAGATTAGTTCTGATTGGATCTCTTCCCAAATAGTTCCTCCCTAACGTTTTAGATTAGTTTTTATTAGTTGATGAAATTGTCAATGGATTTTGTGTCATAGTTTTAGTCACCGCTTAGAATTTGTTTCGTTTTAATCGACTAAGTCTTTGACGAAATTTATTAGTCGATACAATTGATACTGTCAGAGAGGACAGCAAGTACATGTTATGAGCGTTTCTAATTATATCAATAAATATTTTTTAGGCAAATATTTCACGCGGACTCTGATAGATGCGAGCTATGGAAATCTTGAATAAGTCATAGTGGCGACAGCAAGCACACGCTATTTGGAGGAGTGCTGAGCAACCTCCAGACCCCGCAACCGCTGATTACAATAACAAAAGCAAGTGAGGTTGAGCACACCAGCAGTCAATGAATGCTACCCCTTTATTGTGCCATACAAAGCGAGATTGACAACGTTTCAGTTTATAATGTGACCTTTATCGAGCCATACATCAAAGCAAACAGAGTGCTTCTATAGCAACGAGATCCCTTGGAGACATAGAAGGATGGGTTCTAATAGTGTAATTATGCACTCGTACATCTCCTCCTTCTTTGTTTGTCTCAAAGGGGTCTCCTTACTATATATGCACTCTGTTCACTATGTTGTATGACTTGATAAAGGTTACATTATTGACCAAAGGTTTGTCGATCTCATTTTGTATACCACAATAAAAAGGTAGCATTCAGGGACTGCCAGGGTGCTCAACCACATTTCCGTTTGTTAGGGCTATGGGATTGCCAAAGAAACATTATATAGTCCAGTCAGTAGTCATTGGGCGTACACTGGCGAAAACAATGAATTTGTTATTTGTTGCATTGTGTATTATTATTGCCCTTGAAAAAGTCTATTTTATAGACGAAATGCGTTGGGCTTGATATTTATTTTGTAATAATTTTTTTTTATTCATTTAAAATTCTCATCATTCTCATCATTCCGTCTTTGGCGATTCCAGCATCCTATTGGTCTGATTCTTGGACCTAACGACGATCTCTTCAAACGCTGAAGTCCCTATGTTTTTTCTAAATTTTGGCCCATGACTGCAATTTATAAACTTAGATTTGAGAATTGCGTTTTTTTTTTTTTTTGAGAAAGTATTTTACCAGGAAGGATACATTGAGATTTCTCTCGTTTTCAAGTATGTCCTGGGTGGCGAGTATGTACCGTTAGGTGTCTTTGCCCGAGGGCACTTACTGGAGAGGTGCTCATCGGGGGTCGAGCCCATGACTCCACAGGCTCTCTCCACACAGAGCAGTGATGTTACCTCTCCTCCACCCAGCCGGGTGACAAATTAGAAAGGGAATGTGATCGATTTTTATTAAATGTTTTAGCGTTTAAAAGAAACCAAATTGTAGTGCGCAGAACTAGATTCTAACCCTGGTGTAAGCTACCAGAGCCATTAAAGCCTATGTTGCTGACTTTACCAGAACTCCAGTTAAGTTTACACCAGGCTTGGAATCTAAGCCTATAGTTGGTAATGTTTTTAGTAAGTTCGTTTCACTCCACTTTGGTGGCAAAGTAAAGGACAGTGGTTGCTGTGGAGGAAATTGAGGTATTTTAATGGTTTTGTAATGCTGGAATAGAATACACTAGTGATGACTCAATTTGGCTGCAAGTGATACATGAAGAAGTCAGCAGATTGTTGGCTGTAGTGGGAATCATAAAGAAAACACCCAACGTCCCATCAAACCAATTATTACACACTTTTTGTAAAATCATGCTATTTTTCTCTCTTTTGATAACCTCCACCAAAAATTCCCACAGAGGGAAAACAAGCAAGGAATATAGTTTCCCACTTCCTTTACTGGTCAGTTCACTGGAGAACTTGTCAAAGCAGACCTAGAATTGTTGCAAATCTAAAAACTCAATGGGCTCTATTATCGCCTTAATGCTAGCGCTCACATAAATGAGCATTAGCGCTAGGTTAATTGATTGAAGCAATAGTGTTACGCTATCCTATGGACTCCATGGAGCGGATGCTCATGAGGGTGCTTTAGCGCTGCCCCGAGCATCCAGAAGCCTAGAGGTCACTACGGGGCAGGCTGCTGGACTCGGCACCTGCCCCGTATTCCACTGGTAAAACGGGGCCGCTAAGGAGAGATTAGCGAATGCTAATTTTTCCCCTTAGCGTCCCCGTTTTAACTACAGACACGTGATAGTGCCAACATGTTTTTTTTCTCATGAAATGTCAATGTAGTGAGTCAAAGTCATGGGTCAGCAATCTTAGTCTTCCAGGTGATTAAGGATTACATCTCCCTTGATGCACAGCAATTCTATTGGTTGGCAGAGCTGCAAAGGATGTATAGTTCCAAAACATCTCGAGGGCCAATGTTTCTTTCATCTGGTCTATGTCTTTATGCCTTACCTCTTTATCAACACAGCACATTATAGGGTTTGTTCAGTAAGCTGTCTTAGGTGCTGCACCCCAGAGATGTTCTTCTTTAGCAATATTGGCAAGGTGGTCCCCAACAGGTCCATTTGTCTAGATTTGGAAAAACCTCTTACATAATTTTCTCCATTGTAATTCACATAACAAAAGGAGTGCGCTACTGGTTTGTTTTTGTTTCGTTTGGCAGCCAGCCACACCTATCACAACGCTGTGGACATGTAAATTGGCTTTTTCACCTATCCACATATTTGACCTGCCTGTCTTGTGCTCACTGGCAAGGACTATGCCACATATAGCTTCCCACCTCCATGGCAAGCTTTCGTCTCAATCACTATGGCTGGGCAAACAGGAAATAGTATAATTTCCCTTTTCCCTTACCATTTTCCTTGTTGGCTTTGGGTCTAGACCCTTCCTGGTGGGTTTTTAATATTTTGTTACAAAAAGAGTCAACTAAAGATCTAAAGGTTCCTTATAGAAGATTCAAAGAGCATTATTGACCATATTCAACCCAACTAGAATCAGTTTAATATAATCTAGAGGCACCATTACCTTCATATGCCTGAGCCTGCTTATACAGAGGTCGACTGGCAAAATACCTCTGCCTCTGGTTTTATTGGTTGAGGATATAGAGACGAAGATGATTTCCAAGCATGTACCGGCTCTTCCTCTTTGGTGCATATTTCGATCCAGTTGACTTTGCTGAACACAATGATTGATTTGGGGTTGTGAATTTACAATCATGACGGGTCAAAGATCGTTTTTTGGGACACACAAGGTTACTTATGTCACTTCCAAAAATATCCAGGCATAAAGTTCTGGGTGGTTCTAGGGGAATGAGTGGCCATCTGTCACTTGTATTGACAGTGTTATGGCACCATTAAAGCTCTCAATGGAGATCATGTTAGAAGCACTTTTTAGTTTCTTGTTACCTCACTCGGAGGGCACAAGAAGGTCATACATGGTGTGAAATAAGTGGAACCACACCATCTTCGATTCAAGACTACATTTATTGAGTCTTGTGCTTCACTCACATAATCTTTTCCATTCATGGATGAATATGGTATGAACTGACCTGCCATTCACCCGATTTTTCACGTTTGCCATTTTGGGTAACCTGTAAATGCATGTTAGCCAATCATTCCCTCGTTTTTACTTTAAAAGATGATTCCCCCACCATTCCTTGTTCTTTTAACAGATGTAGTATGACTAGAGACTGTGTTTTGTGATCAACCTCATCCAAATTGACCCTAATTGCATTATATTAGCATGTGACACACTGCACGCCTTTGATAAATTGCCCCTGAATTGCAATGAGACTTTTAGGCTAAGGTCAGACGAACGCAGTTTTAACGTGCGTTTAGCTGCACGAAATCACGGCCGTGCTAGCAGCAAATGACGTCCAATGCCGGGTAACATACGACGAACGGCCGCACGAACGTTCGTCCGTGCAACGCAAGTGGCAAACGAACGCATTTTTTCGAGAACGTCAAACCGCTACTACTAATGTACAGAGTGCGCTGCGGCTGCATAGCGGCGTGTTTGCATGATTGGGAGACGTCAGACGCTGCACACGTCCGGCCAACATAACGTCCAGACGCAAAAGGGTTTTATTGATGATCCGTACAAAATCACGTACAAAAATGCGCATCGTATGACCGCTATCGCGTATTCGTGAAAAATATGTCCATTCGTTCGACCGCACTTTTTCACGGACGACGCGAAAAATGCGTTCGTCTGACCCTAGCCTTAGGGTTCTATAAACAACAGGTCCGCAGTAAGGTGCACCTTAAACAGGACTTTGATATAATATGGAGATTTTAAAGTAAAAAAACACAACAAAATAACAGTGAGGGTCTATGGTCTTAGGCCTTTTAACAACTTTGTTTTTCTCTGCTCTCGGTTTGTCGTGAAAGGTGATTTTGTCAAATTCAATGAAAGTACAGTCTTTTTGTTAAAAAAAAAAAACCATGTGCTATTTAAGGTAAAACACACACATTCCTTTTCCCACAGTGAGCCCTTTAAATACGGTGCTGGTTGCTTTTTTTAACTTTTTTTTTAAGCGGACAGTACATCAAATATGCATAGACTTCCTTAAATATAAACAAAATGATACATTTTATTAGTTAAGTTGTATTTTTAAATGTAGAGTAAAAATAATGATACTTTAGGGCTTGTTACCTGAAAATAAGATTACGTTTTCCTTTACTGAACGTGGGAAAAATACATCCCTGTCTGAAAAAAAGTGGTTTTAGCATCTGGTTTGTGCCTGGAGGTGTTTTCTCAGGGCTAATCCTACTATCAGTTTTAAGTAGAACACCATAAGCAGTGTGTTTGGGCTGCTTATTATCGAACAGGAAGGGAAAGGGGGACTTCACAGAATAATGATGTCAGAGGGTGGTGTTCCAAAGTCAGCTGGAGCCAGCGGATGATGTGATGACCATAATCAGAACATGCTCAGCTGGCTGATAAAACACAAAGGAAAGAAGAAAGCTTATCATGCTGTTCCCAGGACCAGAATCCTTGAGTTTAATCAAAAATCACAGCAATTTATATATTGTCTGGACTGTATCTCTGGAGACTAGTGGAATTATTTACCAAAAGGTGACGTGAGGGTTCTTTCTCTCGACATTTTCATATGATAACACGCACTTGCTCTGGTTTTATGCGTTATAATACATTTTAAAGACAACTGATACCTTGTCACTTTGAGCTTGTTGTAGTTGTATGTCTCCGTTGTGATTTCATGGCATTGTAAAGAAGAATCCGTTGTTATTCTGGGATCATTTTGTCCTCTTAAATTTCAGACCACGGTCATAGTTGGTTCTAGGTCGTGTAGAAAGCTTTAAATGTGATATCAGACAGGAGAAAATCCTATCGAAGCTTGTTATGATTTCCTTCTTAGAGACAGGACAGAAAACAATCCATTGGGAAGCCAATGGATTGACAAAGTAAGTCAAGGCCAGCACCCTTTTTCCAGCTATTTGTGTTTGTGTAGTAGTAGCTAGGTTGCACCAACAAGGTGGGACTGAGTCAATCAAATCAATCAATTGATTTTCCCACCGGCCCCTTCACTACTTACTTTTGGCATTTGACAGATTTGCCCAATGATGAGTCTAGTGACTTAGCAAATACACAGATATGAAATATGGAATATGTTTGGGAAATCTCCTGATTTAATAAAGGCTACCCTTGGTACAGTGATACACAACCAACATTTCAAGCCAACTGGTCATCATGGTGAATAGATGCACAGTTACAGAGTATTACAGGTTGCGTACCATTGGTGCTCAACCGTGGCTCTCCAGATATTTGGACCTACATTTCCCACAAGTTTTTGTCAACCTAATGGGTGGCCGATTATTATGGGAGATGTAGTTCCAAAACATCTGGAGGGTCAAGGTTGAGTGCCTCTGCTCTGGACCAATATGTCGAACAGGTCCAACCCTAAGAAATGCAATACCCAAACTTTTTAGTGTACTGGCTTTGATGTTCATTTTCCTTCTCCATTAACCCAATGTACTAGTATGTCCCATAATTTTACCAATGCCAGTTCTGTGTAGAAATTATGATTTTGCTTGTTTTGGGTTTGGATCTATTTTCTACAAAGAGTGAGCCCAGTCGAACAAATCAGTTGGCCTCCAACCTCTATCACTGCCCTAGCAAAAAGATGACTAACCTTGAAAACTCCAGTGTTTGTGAACTGCACTTTCTAAAGGGTGTTGGACCATCAGTGGAAATGTTGTTTGTATTCATCAGGGGTGTAAGGATTTTGATGTAAATGACCTCATACAATAAGTAGGTTCTTCAAGAAGTCTAAAACCTGCTTGTGTTAATATGGAAGGCATTGCAAAGTTTGATGATAACCATTTTCTATTCATTTATAAATGAGTAAAAGTCATTAACATACAGTTTTTTTTGTTCCAGATGCATTGTGAAAGGTTTTTATGTATCCTGAGAATAATTGGGACGACACTCTTTGGTGTTTCACTTTTACTTGGAATATCAGCTGCTTACATAGTGGGATACCAATTTATCCAGACGGACAACTATTACTTCTCGTTTGGACTATATGGTGCGATTTTAGCACTACACCTCATCATCCAAAGCCTCTTTGCCTTTTTGGAGCACAGGAAAATGAAGAGATCTCTTGAAACTCCGATTAAACTGAATAAATCAGTTGCCCTTTGTATTGCTGCATATCAAGAAGATCCAGACTACTTAAAAAAATGTTTACTTTCTGTGAAACGGTTGACCTATCCTGGGATGAAAATCATCATGGTCATCGACGGGAACTCGAATGAAGACCTCTACATGATGGACTCTTTCCGCGAAATCATGGGCAGCGATAGCTGTGCCACGTACGTGTGGAAAAATAACTTTCACGAGAGAGGTCCGGATGAGACGGTAGAATCTCAAAAGGAAAGCACGCAACACGTAACCCAGATGGTTTTGTCCAACAAGTTCACGTGCATCATGCAAAAATGGGGAGGAAAACGGGAGGTCATGTATACAGCATTCAAGGCACTTGGGAGGAGTGTAGATTATGTACAGGTAGGTCATAAACCACTTTGCGTTGGCCAGTGAAAACACTCTCCAAATAAAGAGTCCTTTGTGCGATCTCTGAAGTAGATTTTAGAATATGCAAGTACCTTTTTTTTTAACACAGTACGCCATTCAGTCTATTAAAACCGTAGCTCGGCCCTTGAAAGCAGATTTCTCTCTTGTATAAAGCAACTGTACAGATTGTAAAGCAAAAGGAAGTGGATTACATCATTCCACGAAATCTGACAGAGTGCCACCTCCCTAGCGAGCGGTCTCCAAACCCATGTGTTTTTGGGAGGAGGCAACCGTAGGCACAGATTCGTTTAACTCTTCGACTCATGGCTTGAAGACGTGCAACATATTAACAACGCTGTAGCAATTGGTCTCGAGTACTAGATACTTTTAACAATGGTTCGTTATTCCCGAGTCGTATTCTTTAACGTTTTCCGCATGGTCAACATTTTTTTCCCCCGTCAATGGTCGAAATGCGTGTCTAGTAGAAGGAATGGCTCCTGTAATTCATCTGGCATCCATACGATCATTTAAATGTGTTCTAAGTAACACCTGAAGACTCCCAGCCTCCATTAATGTGAGCTGAGGACAAGTCTCGCGTATTCTCTTTGGGATTCCAAAAGCTTGGAACTGTTTCTAGTTCTGCGTCAGGAACACAAGACGATCTGTTGCTAGAGAAATACACTGTTTACATTCACAACTTAGAGAAAATGCGTTCTAATCACCAAATATCTCCCTAATATGTATCACCTTCCAAAACTGTTTGACTGCTTATAGACTTAACAACAAGTCAGACGGGTCCAATTTTTCCCTCTGGATGTAAGTTTGGGAGGGTCGACTCACCCCAACCCACTGAGTACATCTGGTGAAAGTCGTTTCAACATTTGACGTTAAATATGTGAATTTTCTAATCCCTGAGCAGTCTTGTGGCACCATTCCAGGAAAACTGCTTTCACGTTTTAGAGCAGGTTTTATTTTTTATGATGCTTTTTTTTTTTATAATTTCAACTGTTGCTTTCTTTTTTTTCATCCTTTTCGATTTTCCTGTTTCTGGAAGAATTCTTTTCTTTTATTTTTTTTACTGAATAATCATGTGCTTTTCATTTAGAGAACAGTTTTAATTAGTTATTGCCACATTGATAGAAAAAAATAAGTCAAATTATTTAAAACGCTCCGACATAAATATCCACGATAGAATATTCGTGACTCTTACCGTTGCACTTTGCGTCGTCTACACATACTTTTTCATTGAATTCTCTTTTCCCTTTCAAAGGAATATATGAACCCCAATTTTTTTTTCAGGCTACTCATCCTTTCCACTTTAGTGGTTAACGTGGTCAGGATTTGAGGAGTGTCTTCCTTTTCCCCCCTTCCCACAACTGGGTCTGGAAAAAATGCTGGGTGATGTAAAGGAGTTTCCTCCACCCCACCCAGTGTCACCAGCAGTCGGGATTTTGAATTTCCCGGCTGCCAGTCACTAGTGTCATCAGCACACAGACAGCGCATGACCTCACCCTATGAGGCCAATGTCAGAGAGGCAGCCAATGGATCAGATCTGTGCATTCGCATGTAGCTTTGAGCCACTGTTCTGCGAAGGCTCTAAGGAACTAAGCCGTAACAAACAGCTGTGTAAATGTTTGGCAGTATGCGCTAGAGTTTGCATACTAGACAGCCTTAAGAGCCTTAAAAATGGATCATTCCATGGATAAGAAGAATGACGTCGTGGTGTGACCTCATCAAGGCTAGAGAATAGAATTTCTGATGCTCCTCTAAATATCTTCTAAAACAGTGTTTCTCAGCTCCAGACCTCAGGTCCCCCTAACAGGCCAGGTTTTTAGGAAATCTCAAGCACAGCACAGGTGATATTTTTTGCTACTCCGTGATTGCAGGAGTCCGTCTGCATTTTCCCAAGGTGAACCTTAAAACCTGGCCTGTTAGTGGGTCCTGAGGACCGGAGTCGAGAAACACTGCTCTAAAATTCCTGCTGTCCCAGAGTAGAAATCATTATACCTCCATTGACCAGTACAGAAGGCTCCTGATTGGTCGAACCACTTCCTGTCGCTTGGCAGTATTCAGTTGCAGTGCAGCAACAATGTAATGCTTTAAACTTAGGGTCGTTTCCAGCCTAGGGTGTAACTTTTAAAAATGTATTCTCGAAAGCTTCCTTTAAATACAGGGGACTATTCCTGTTTAGACCAAACAGGGCAGAGCCTAGGGCTGTAGCTTGGAAGGGGACAGGGCAGCATTTCCTTCTGTTCCTGGGTGGTGGTGAGGAGCAACATAAATCTGGAGAGCCTAGTTTAGCACCAAGCCTAAATCTGCCCCTTCCGTCAATGTTTCATGTTTAAATTTTAGGCCTAAGCTCCTTCTTTTAGGTGGAAGAATAGGATCCTTTCAGTTTTCCTCTTAATTCTTTCTGATAAGGGGTTATTTTATAGGAGTAATTTTCCCAACAATATAACAGCTGCAACTGTTCCTCATACTGGCTCTTAAACTGCAATAAAAAACCCTTTTACAGTATATTACAAAAGGGATACAGTGAGTACATTGATACAAGTATATAATTACCAAGCATTGAATTCTATCACATTATTCGAAACATGTTCCTTAAAAGTAAAACATGGTAAATAGCAAATACTGTGTTTTATAATTTAATGTATCAGCTACAAGAAACAAAGTGGCTCATCCTTCTATATTAACATAAGAGCGTAAATCAAATATCTATGGCAGGTTATTTGGTGGTGTATCAATTCTAAAGAATGACTTCTTGTATTCCTGTGCTATAATTTAATTCCTATTGATAAAGGCAGCCAATCAGACTACGATCTGTCCCTGGCAGCCAGTCGTTCTGCCCCATATCAAACACAGAACAGATGCCAACAGACCCAGTACAAACTGTAGATGTGAGTGCCAACACGTATCAGGAGAGGTCAACTTGACATGATAAAGACTCGTCTTAGAGTCAAAATGTCGTCTTTGATGCAAGCTCAATAAATTTGCCCTGAATATAAAGTAGGATTGTCCTCATCATCTTCAGTACGGAAAAGTTGTGCACCTAATGTCCATCAGTCATTGCGTTCTCCATGCCTCAGGCAGGAAATGACAGTTCTGGACTCGCTGATGTATCACATGGGCAGGAGATCTGATCATGGGTTGGATTTACAGGAATGGAAAATGGCACATAACCAGCTGGGGGGTTCTTTTGAACTCAATACCAAACCATACAGAAAAGGCACTCTCCATAGAAGAGATATGATATTCCATCCCTTCTAGTTTCCCTGTGCCCAATGCCAATCGAATACTGTGGGCAATGTGTTTGGGTTGCCTAATTGTCAGTCAGGACAATTATTGAACAGCCATCTTGTTTTGTATACAGTCTCTAGCAGTCATTCATAGTGTACAATAGGCATCAACAACATTTGCCCTCCAGATCTTTTGGAACTACATTGCTTGGCTATTCATTGGGTTGTCAAAACATCATAGGGAACATACTTCCAAAACATGTGGAAAGCCAAGGTTGATGGCCTCTGGTGTACAAGATAACAACTTACAAGCAGTTTGCTCTCTTACTAGTCAAAATATCTCATGACAGTTGACATCAGACTTGCTTGGAACTCTGTCAATAAAAAACACAGGATGACAGTTTATGCTTGGATTTATTAAGTAGAATAGGATTTACAAACTTCGCAAGTTAAGTAAATACTCATTTCCTCCTTGAGGAGCAGAGTCTGTTGCCTAAAAATGTAGCCTGTATGATAGAATTGTAGTGAAGACCCCATAGGAAAATCGAGCAGAATCTGTCGATTAAGGGTTAGGGTTAATCCTAACCCAAAAATAACCATAACCCTAAAACATGTACAAATATTAACCATAACCCTAAAGCTAATACTAGCCTCTTTTTTTGTGCGAGCATGTGAGCATGGTATTATTTATTTATGGTTTTAGCCAGCACAGGAAGATTGCCAGGCTTTTTCTACATAACAATTTTATCCACATCCACAAGGTGGCGAGATTCCTGTAAAGGATCCTGTTTTATAGATCATGACAATGTTTTTTTGGGTTATTTTTTCGCAGACTCTCTTCTGTTTTAATTCAGATTTTTACATCTAAACCAAATCTATGAGCAACATTCACAAATAACTGTCCTGACCTTAAAATAAATGACAACATGTTAACATTTTTTTTTATGTGACGGAGACTTATTTCCTCGTTACTATAAAAAGATTAGATTAAACTGTTCAGCACTGGAATATTGGAATCGTTACACGCTTGTTTGAGTAACATCATTTTCTTCTTCGTTTCTGTAGGTATGTGATTCCGATACTGTACTCGATCCAGCATCATCAGTGGAGATGGTCAAGGTGTTGGAAGAAGACTCAATGGTTGGAGGAGTTGGAGGTGATGTCCAGGTAACTTAAGTTTTTTCTTCTTTAGTCTATTTTTCAGATAATGAACATGTTCAACACAAACAAAATCCCCTTGTTTGAGTCAACTGGATGTTACAAATAATATTCAGTCATAAAACACTTAATGTTATTCACTAACCACCATTTGTTCACTGAAAGATTGCTGTATTTAATTCAAGAAACTTTGGCGAAATACAATGGATTAAGTATTGTGAAACTACAGTGACTTCGCTATTTTGGAAACATCCACCATATTTCTCTACATTTTTCTCCTTTCTTCTAACTGTAGTTTCTGCAGATGTTGTTCAGCTTAAGTTCCCAGTGTAGTTTCCAGTTGGGTTTCCATCGATGTTCCCACCGTAGTTTCTACCTAAGTTGTTCAGTGTAGATTTCACTGTAGTTTACTTTACATTGTAGTTTCAGTTAAAATTGTCTTTAAAACCACTGAAGTTGCGTTTAAAATCACCAAAGTTGTCTTTTAAAATCTCCAAAGTATATTTGCTGCTGTTGCAAACCGTGTGAAATGCTGAAGATATGAACCAACACGCAGATAACAGTTTAAGCAGAGAACACAGATAACTTGTGTCAGAGATCGTCCTTAGATGGCTGGGTAACAGCAAGGTTACAAAAACAAGACATTCAGACAAGCTGGGGTCAAGTAGTGGAGAAGGCAGGAACGTAGACAAGGAACATGCCAGAAGTCAAAAAACAGGAGATTAAGCTATAGAACACATACAGCAGTGTTTCCCAAACCTGTCCTCAGGACCCGTTAACATGCCAGGTTTGACAGATATCTGAAGCACAGCACAGGTGATATGATTTGCTGCTCAGTGATTGCAGGATTCAGTCTGCATTTCCCCAAGGTGATCTGCAAAATCTGGCCTGGTTGAGGGTCCCGAGGACAGGTTCGGGAAACACTGATATGCAGGAACACACTGAGGAATATCAAAATCACGCCAGGGCAACTTCCTGGAAAAACAGGAAGTCCTAAATATCTTGACTGGGAACCCCATTGCCAGGAGACGAGAGGAGCAGACAGGAACATCCATGACCATGGGATGAGAGGGGTGGAACCTCTATGTCCTGTCCCTACCAGACATACAGCAACAATGCACAACCTAGGGAATGTTAGAATAATGCACCCAAAGCAAAGTTCTGCCAGAACAGATGTAAATCAGGAGTCTCCCTGGCCACTGGCCAGATCAAACACCCAACAAGGTGCAGAGAGCTCTATGAACCACCAGAGGGCTTGACACAATGGTCGAACAATGTTAAATGGAGTATTTGCACAGTTTACAAATTTTTATGGAAAAATTAAGGTGGTACCTTCAACGTTGATCACCCGTGATTGCAACAAGTTCACCTGCCATTGTTGAATTTTCCTTCTCTTAATAACTGATGTTCACCCCACAATTGCAAAGACAGGGATTTTTGCCATTGTATGCAACTCCGTAGAGCTTCTCTGCTGCAATGGTGGGTAGTTGATCATTCACTACTTAAGTGTGTTTACATTATCTTTATAGTCTATATTAGGGTAATGTTGGGCAGCAGGAACTTCTTGTATTGCTAGTGCTATTTTCAAGTGATGTGAGAGTAGGTGTCATTGGTTTCCTACAAATACCGGATGTACAAAGACTGGAAAGGATATGGCTCAGTAAAGCACAATTAATTTGACAAATACACAAATATGGATATCTGAAAAGGGAATTTCTTATATACCTAAAATAACAGCCGAGTAAACAAAGAACTAAATTAGAGAGTACTTCAAGGGTGTCTACTTTGTGTAACAATGTGTTAACCCTTTGCCCATTCTCCTCAATTCCTAATTTGGTGAAGAGCCACATTGGAGCTACAAATGGCTCACTATTGGTGATGAACATTGTACGTTACGGTATAGGAATTTTACTATTTGAAATTAAATAATTATATGAGATTTATGTGCGTTCTGAGATCTTGGTGACCATTCCTACCATAGGATATGATGTTAAAATATCAGAAAATTCAGAACCCGTTAGGGTGAGGATCTTTCAACACTGCTCATTATTCCCTGAAATATAATGGTTTCTAATCCATAGGGCTACAGTTAGTTATATATTTTTTCAAATTGTCCTTTGTTTTTATATATATTTGAAATCCAAGTCCTTAGATGTCGTTCCTCACAAAGAATCCCACAAGTGCTTCTCCAGGACAGCGTTTCCAGCCATGTCATATTTACAGACATATATATTTCACCTCCCCAGTCCATGCTGTGCGGCATACAATATCCGAAGGCTCTTCCATGTTCCTGCTGGCTTCAGCAAACTCCGTCCCTTTGAAAAATGATACGTTCCTGCCATCATTAGAGATGCAGACTTTTAAAATGCTAATTTATGATTGTCTAGAGGACCATCAGGATGTTAAGTGGGTTGGACATGTAGCCTTTCTGTAACAATTAATGTAGGGCATAACCCAAGGAGGAGGAACATGTTGATCTTAACCTTTTTGATGTTCTACTTACTGTTCTGTGATCCCATCTTCTTCAAAACCATGGTGGTTTGATGTAGTTGAATTTTTCTTTTAATTGCGTCCATGCATTCGATGTTATATGTCTTCTCTTCTGTTTCTTTCTACTTTAACCAAAATAATGAAGTGCAGAAATGAGGCACTTGTGAACCAAAGAAATCATTCATACAGAGCCGCATGTGTTTCTATTCAAGTATGAATTTATACGTTTTTGAAATATTTAAACTCACTCGTAATAAATTCACCTTTTATTTTTTGTTTACCCTTTCACAGATATTAAACAAGTATGATTCATGGATCTCATTCCTCAGTAGTGTAAGATACTGGATGGCATTTAATATTGAGAGGGCCTGTCAGTCCTACTTCGGCTGCGTGCAATGCATCAGTGGACCACTGGGGATGTACAGAAACTCTCTGCTTCATGAATTCCTTGAAGATTGGTACAATCAAGAGTTTATGGGTTCTCAGTGCAGTTTTGGAGATGACCGTCATCTTACGAACCGCGTTTTAAGTCTGGGCTATGCAACCAAATATACAGCAAGATCCAAATGCCTTACGGAGACGCCTACAGAGTACCTGCGGTGGCTGAACCAACAAACCAGATGGAGCAAGTCGTATTTCCGAGAATGGCTCTATAACTCCATGTGGTTCCACAAGCACCACTTGTGGATGACTTACGAAGCTGTGATCACGGGATTCTTCCCTTTTTTCCTGATAGCAACGGTCATCCAACTTTTCTACCGTGGGAGAATATGGAACATCTTGCTCTTCTTGTTGACCGTGCAGTTCGTAGGCCTCATCAAGTCTTCCTTCGCCAGTTGTCTCCGAGGGAATATAGTTATGGTTTTCATGTCTCTCTACTCAATGTTGTACATGTCAAGTTTACTGCCAGCAAAGATGTTCGCCATAGCTACAATCAACAAAGCAGGTTGGGGGACATCAGGAAGAAAAACAATAGTAGTGAATTTTATCGGGTTAATTCCCATCACCGTTTGGTTTACAATCCTTTTCGGCGGTGTCTTTTACACCATATGGAGGGAAACTAAAAAGCCATTTGAAGAGTCTGAAAAGACAGTCCTCATAATTGGTGCAATACTTTACGCGTGCTACTGGGTGATGTTAGTGACTTTATATTTTTCCCTGATCAATAAGTGTGGTAAAAGGAAGAAAGAACAGCAATACGACATGGTACTCGATGTATGATGATAACTATTTACATATTAAGTGCTCAAACTAAATATATCAAAGCCTTAAAGACTTTTTTTGGGGTTAGGATCTATAGTATTATTGACATGGATTCATGTCACTAAGGGAAATGCAACACTGCTGCTGGGACTTGAACATACATACAACTTGTGGACTCGTTTTTATGAATCCAAAGCCAAAATAGTTGAAAACTATTGAGACAAAGAAGACAGAGTTAACCAATGTAAGGCTGTTCTTGGCAGAAGGGTGGCCATTTTGTTTATGCACTTTTTCTATTGTGCATATGCCTGACAGTGTTATGTTCTATATACCTCACTGGTCATGCTTATGTCTGGTATTGGCAGGGAGAATGAGTGTGAACGGTTCGTAAACCAAATCACACTTTTCTACTTTTGGTTTCCCTGCCGTAGGTTCTAGTGAAAAGGCCTAATGGCTCTCGCAATACCTTACAACATAATTTATAAACCTTTTTTTTTATTATAGATGGCCTTTTGGCTGTCAGAAATAATGCCAATTGTGCTCTGAAGAAAAAGCACCTTGGTTATGCTGTATTTTTATATTATTGTAATAATTATGTTTTTTATTTGTATGCCTTACAAATTTTTACATATTTTATATTTTACTTATCTGCTAAATTGTTTGGTTCGTAATTCTTTTATTTTTTTTATTTTATTTTATTTTATTTTCATCGATACTTGTCAATTTTTAAACTGGCCAAAATGTGAAGCTTTATAATAATGATTCATATTGTTCACAAAGGAAAGAATAAAATAAGTCTTTGTAAACTTGTGACTAAATACTGATTTTTGCATAAAATCGCAATCTGTTTAAGGTGTTTGTGTACCTGTAAAACAGAAAAGGCTTTGTGTTAATTTAGTCGACTAAAATATGAATAAAGCTAAATGGCACTTTAATGAAAGAACTTTGACTAAAACTAAATAAAAGTTGGTCCTTCCCTAAAATGTTTGTCTAGTTTTTAGTAGTTGACAAAACTTTCAATAGATTTTCATCATAGTATTAGTCAAATGTCAATAGATTTTTGTCAAAGTTTTAATCATCGACTAAAATCTCATTTAGTTTTAGTCATAAAGGACTATGACCAAAACTAAATTAAAATTAGCTCCTCCCTAACAATTTCCTTTAGTTCATATTGACCGAAGAAAATGTCAATCGGTTTTCCTCATAGTTTTAGTCAAATATCAATAGATTTTTTTGTCATAGTTTTAGTCAAATGTCAATTGATTTTTGTCAAAGTTTTAATCATCGACTAAAATGTCATTTAGTTTTAGTCATAAAGGACTATGACCAAAACTAAATTAAAAATGAATCCCTCCCTAACATTTTCCTTTAGTTCATATTGGTCGAAGAAAATGTCAATCGATTTTCCTCATAGTTTTAGTCAAATATCTATAGATTTTTTGTCATAGTTTTAGTCAAATGTCAATTGATTTTTGTCAAAGTTTTAATCATCGACTAAAATGTCATTTAGTTTTAGTCATAGAGGACTATGACCAAAACTGAATTAAAATTAGCTTCTCCCTAACATTTTCCTTCAGTTCATATTGGTCAAATATTTAGTCAAATATTAATAGATTTTTGTCATAGTTTTAGTCAAATATAAATAGATTTTTTCCATAGTTTTAGTCAAATGTCAATAGCTTTTTGTCATAGTTTTAGTCATTGTAACAGTTATAATCTAGTTTTTATCACTGACATAAATGCAGTCAACTAAGTTGTTGACCAGAATTATTAGTTGACTAACTTATCCCTACACAGACTGGTTGCCAAAATGACTTTCTAGCATTGCCGCACCTCTTGTTTTGAGGACACGTTATTGGTGTTTTGGTCCCAGACTGATCCTGATATAATTGACATGCATATGTTATTGGTTTCCCCTTCAACACTGTAACTGAGACATACTTTGGGTGTGACCTGAATGAGTAATAACGTATGGAAAATATTCTTAGGTTTTATTCCAACCAGAAGGGTCTCCTCACTATATGCAGAGCTCTAAATGAGTAAGTGCAACTCATCAATTACATCGAAGTTGCGTTTGATCCAATACGGTCCTTCTTCTGAATCTGTCACCCGAAGACTGCCTATAAAACTGCCTTGGCAGACCAGAAGATTGGTTATTCAGAAAGTGGAGAATTGGAACTGAGTGCTTCCAACTTGTGGCTCAATTTATTTAGACCTGATGGCTGAAGTCGGGACCTTTATCATTCAAATTTTGGTCACTTTAGGTTCAGGGGATTTAAATGTGGGTTTACCAGCATTTCAATACCTGGTAAAAATTTGGATAAAATATCAGCTCTCATGGCTCTACTTTTTAATGAGAAGATTGGCTTTAATGCTTCAATTTGTCTTTAATCGATATGTCGATTTCAATAGAGTCTCAAATGCTGAAAGGAGCTGGTAAATGTTTTTTAAGGCAGGAAAATAGAGGGAATAAGACTGAAATCTTTATATCAACTTCGATTATTTCTAATAGTCAGGACTAAAGACACAAATCTGAATGATGCTGACCAAAAATAAGCTTTTTTGGCCATTTTGTCAGTCAATTTTCATAGCGACCTGCTTTCTTTTTCAAATATCGACTCTAGGAAGTTTTTTTAAAATGAATCTACCGATATTAAAAATATATACACTACATTGCCAAAAGTATTCGCTCACCTGCCTTGACTCGCATATGAATTTAAGTGACATCCCATTCCTAATCCATAGGGTTCAATATCACGTCGGTCCACCCTTTGCAGCTATAACAGCTTCAACTCTTCTGGGAAGGCTGTCCACAAGGTTTAGGAGTGTGTTAATGGGAAGCACATTTGTGAGGTCACACACTGATGTTGGACGAGAAGGCCTGGCTCTCAGTCTCTGCTCTAATTCATCCCAAAGGTGTTCTATCAGGTTGAGGTCAGGACTCTGCGCAGGCCAGTCAAGTTCATCCACACCAGACTCTGTCATCCATGTCTTGATGGACCTTGCTTTGTGCTCTGGTGCACAGTCATGTTGGAAGAGGAAGGAGCCAGCTCCAAACTGTTCCCACAAAGTTGGGAGCATGGAATAGTCCAAAATGTCTTGGTATGCTGAAGCATTCAGAGTTCCTTTCACTGGAACAATAAGGTCTCAGAGTCCTTCTGCGGTCCCAGTGCTACTTTGCTCACGCAATACTTGTGCGAGATCGAGCTTCTGTACATGGAGTCCTGTGCTGATTGTATCAATCAGTGGCTCCTAACCATAGGTGTGTAAAGGGGGTGTGCCCAGGAACACCCTAATGTTGGGTGAAGAGTAGGGATGAGCTGTTCGGGTTCGGACGGTTCGGAGTTCGACCCGAACTTTGGTAGTTCTAAAGTTTGCGAATTTTGAACTTTTTGGGCGTGTTCGGTTCGGGTTCGAAAAAAAAAAAGAAATTTTGAAAAAAGTATAGAAAATGCTTAAAAAAATACTAAAAAATCTAGAAATAAAGAGACTCTTTACTGCAGAATATTATAAGCAACGGTTTATTAGATATTGAATTAAAAACTAATGTGTACGTGGAAAGATTATCAACTCTAAATGACCTTTGTTCACAAACGGGCATAACACCAGGTGTTTTTAGTCTGGTAATCAATTTGATACATTGTACAATATACTGAGGGTGGGGTGGTGTCTGCTTCTGATTGAGATTTGAGAATTAATTTCCCTAAAACATCCTAATATGCTGCATTTAACTGGTGTTTGAAAAATATCTAAAGCAATGTTATTTTTCACCTCGGGATTAAACATTCACAGGGTTATTCAGAGAGCGGTGAAAAGCAGGAGAATAACTGGAGAAGTGAAAACTCTAGATCAAAATAGCCAAACCAGAAAAATTCTCCCATTTATCTCACTTTCCAAATCGACTATTTGGTCTAGATTGTTCTCTTCTCTTGCCAGTTCTCCTGGCTTTCACCTCTCTCTCAGGATTGTTCAGAGAAAGGTGAAAACCAGGAGAATGGCAGGAAAAGAGAACAATCTGGACCAAATAGCCGATTTGGAAAGTGAGATAAGGCTAGGGTCAGACTAACGCATTTTTCGCAGCGACCGTCAAAAAGTGCGTCCGAACGCATTGCCGTATTTTTTCACGGATTGCGTGAAAACGGTCATACGATGCGCATTTTTGTGCGGGATTTTTTACGGATCCAAACCAGGAAACTTTGGGTGTCTGGACATTATGTTGGCCGGACATGAGCAGGGTCTGACGTCTCCAAATCACGCACACACGCCGCTAGTGGACGCAGCGCACTCTGTACGTCCGTACTAGTGGTTCTGCGTTCTCGAAAAAATGCATTCATTTTCCACTTGCGTTGCGCAGCCGGACTTTCGTGCGTCCGTACTTCGTATATTAGCCGTCATTGCCCGTCATTTGCTGCTAGTGCGGCCGTGATTAAGTGCACCTAAATGCACGTTAAAAATTCGCTAGTCTGACCCTAGCCTAAATGGGAGAATTTTTCTGGTTTGGCTATTTTGACCTAGAATTTTCCATTCTCCAGTCATTCTCCTGCTCTTCACCGCTCTCTGAATAACCCTGACAGGGTTATTCAGAGAAAGGTGAAACTCAGGAGAATGACTGGAGAATGGAAAATTCTAGGTCAAAATAGCCGAACCAGAAACATTCTCCCATTTATCTCACTTTCCAAATCGGCTTTTTGGTCTAGAAGTTTCCATTCTCCTGCTTTTCACCGCCAAAAAATCAGTAAACTTTTTCTGCGTGTCCGAAAATGTCTCCTCTTTTCATACAGACTGCCGCCCCAAGCAGTTGTTTATGGATAGATTAAAGGAAAAGCATTTACCGTCATTTGAAATGTCATTTTTTGGTTTTTACATACTTCTATACATCCTAGAAATCCGCCACTTCACGGGCAGGTTATGGGGACCTCCTAGGCACGATATTTGAAGGAATTTTTCATTTTTATTTTTATCCCTTATTTCATGGAAAACTCACTGTCCCTTTAAAAACATTTTTTTTTTAAACTTTTTGTCCTTGTTTCCTGTTCCCCAGGGCACTACTCAGACTCCCATACACCTTTTATGGCAAATATGTAGCATATATGCCCTCTTGGAGGGCACTCAAAAAACCAGAATTTTCAGCCCTATTGACTTGCATGGGGGTTCGGGTTCGGTCCCGAACAAATGGGAAGTTCGGGTTCGGGCTCGAACCGAACTCGGGGAGTGTTCGGCTCATCCCTAGTGAAGAGTAGGGATGAACTGTTCGGGTTCGGATGGTTCGGAGTTCGACCCAAACTTTGGCAGTTCTAAAGTTTGCGAATTTCGAACTTTTTGGGCGTGTTCGGTTCGGGTTCGAAAAAAATTTTTTTTTTTGAAAAAAGTATAGAAAATGCTAAAAAAATACTAAAAAATCTAGAAATAAAGAGACTCTTTACTGCAGAATATTATAAGCAACGGTTTATTAGATATTGAATTAAAAACTAATGTGTACGTGGAAAGATTATCAACTCTAAATGACCTCTGTTCACAAACGGGCATAACACCAGGTGTTTTTAGTCTGGTAATCAATTTGATACATTGTAAAATATACTGAGGGTGGGGTGGTGTCTGCTTCTGATTGAGATTTGAGAATTAATTTCCCTAAAACATCCTGATATGCTGCATTTAACTGGTGTTTGAAAAAAATCTAAAGCAATGTTATTTTTCACCTTGGGATTAAACATTCACAGGGTTATTCAGAGAGCAGTGAAAAGCAGGAGAATAACTGGAGAAGTGAAAATTCTAGGTCAAAATAGCCAAACCAGGAAAATTCTCCCATTTATCTCACTTTCCAAATCGGCTTTTTGGTCTAGAAGTTTCCATTCTCCTGCTTTTCACCGCCAAAAAATCAGTAAACTTTTTCTGCGTGTCCGAAAATGTCTCCTCTTTTCATACAGACTGCCGCCCCAAGCAGTTGTTTATGGATAGATTAAAGGAAAAGCATTTACCGTAATTTGAAATGTCATTTTTTGTTTTTTACATACTTCTATACATCCTAGAAATCCGCCACTTCACGGGCAGGTTATGGGGACCTCCTAGGCACGATATTTGAAGGAATTTTTCATTTTTATTTTTATCCCTTATTTCATGGAAAACTCACTGTCCCTTTAAAAACATTTTTTTTTTAAACTTTTTGTCCTTGTTTCCTGTTCCCCAGGGCACTACTCAGACTCCCATACACCTTTTATGGCAAATATGTAGCATATATGCCCTCTTGGAGGGCACTCAAAAAACCAGAATTTTCAGCCCTATTGACTTGCATGGGGGTTCGGGTTCGGTCCCGAACAAATGGGAAGTTCGGGTTCGGGCTCGAACCGAACTCGGGGAGTGTTCGGCTCATCCCTAGTGAAGAGTAGGGATGAACTGTTCGGGTTCGGATGGTTCGGAGTTCGACCCAAACTTTGGCAGTTCTAAAGTTTGCGAATTTCGAACTTTTTGGGCGTGTTCGGTTCGGGTTCGAAAAAAATTTTTTTTTTGAAAAAAGTATAGAAAATGCTTAAAAAAATACTAAAAAATCTAGAAATAAAGAGACTCTTTACTGCAGAATATTATAAGCAACGGTTTATTAGATATTGAATTAAAAACTAATGTGTACGTGGAAAGATTATCAACTCTAAATGACCTCTGTTCACAAACGGGCATAACACCAGGTGTTTTTAGTCTGGTAATCAATTTGATACATTGTAAAATATACTGAGGGTGGGGTGGTGTCTGCTTCTGATTGAGATTTGAGAATTAATTTCCCTAAAACATCCTGATATGCTGCATTTAACTGGTGTTTGAAAAAAATCTAAAGCAATGTTATTTTTCACCTTGGGATTAAACATTCACAGGGTTATTCAGAGAGCAGTGAAAAGCAGGAGAATAACTGGAGAAGTGAAAATTCTAGGTCAAAATAGCCAAACCAGAAAAATTCTCCCATTTATCTCACTTTCCAAATCGGCTTTTTGGTCTAGAAGTTTCCATTCTCCTGCTTTTCACCGCCAAAAAATCAGTAAACTTTTTCTGCGTGTCCGAAAATGTCTCCTCTTTTCATACAGACTGCCGCCCCAAGCAGTTGTTTATGGATAGATTAAAGGAAAAGCATTTACCGTAATTTGAAATGTCATTTTTTGTTTTTTACATATTTCTATACATCCTAGAAATCCGCCACTTCACGGGCAGGTTATGGGGACCTCCTAGGCACGATATTTGAAGGAATTTTTCATTTTTATTTTTAACCCTTATTTCATGGAAAACTCACTGTCCTTTTAAAAACTTTTTTTTTTAACTTTTTGTCCTTGTTTCCTGTCCCCCAGGGCACTACCCAGACCCCCATACACATTTTATGGCAAATATGTAGCATATATGCCCTCTTGGAGGGCACTCCAAACAACCGAATTTTCAGCCCCATTGACTTGCATGGGGATTCGGGTTCGGGTTCGGTCCCGAACAAATGGGATGTTCGGGTTCGGGCTCGAACCGAACTCGGGGAGTGTTCGGCTCAACCCTAGTGAAGAGGTCCTCTTTCACCTCCTACATTGACATTTGTGATGTCTTTTATCTGGTTCATGATGTATAACATAAACATTTACTGTAACTCTGATTACAGGCTGGTTATTTTTAATGAAAAATGTGCATTTTGTGCAAAATCATCTAAACATAAGTTTTTAATTAATAAATCTTCCTTGGGTGCACACCCTAATGTAACAGCCTACGCACACCAGTCTTCCAAACTATTAAGGCTAGGGTCAGACTAACGCATTTTTCGCGTTGTCTGTGAAAAAGTGCGTTCGAACGAATGGACGCATTTTTTCACGGAATACGTGATAGCGGTCATACGATGCGCCTTTTCGTCCGTGATTTTGTACGGATCATCAATAAAACACTTTTTGTGTCTGGACGTTATGTTGGTCGGACATTAGCAGCGTCTGACGTCTCCCAATCACGCACACACGCCCCTAGCGGACGCAGCGCACTCTGTACGTCCGTACTAGAGGTTTGACGTTCTAGAAAAAATGCGTTCGTTTGCCACTTGCATTGCGCGGACGAACTTTCGTGCGGCCGTACTTCGTGTGTTCCCCGGCATTGGACGTCATTTGCTGCTAGCACGGCCGTGATTTCGTGCGTCTAAACGCACGTTAAAACTGCTTTCGTCTGACCCTAGCCTAAGACTTGAGATGCTCGGCTGGAGTAGAGATGCTAATAGTGAGCCGCTAATGGTTAATGCTGGGTAATCACACTATTTTGCCATTAGCGAGTTACTCCTAAATTAAATAAGGCCCTTGGTGTTTAGCGAATAAACCCGTTAGTGTTGTCATAGGTTTTTTTTGTTTTTTTTTAGCTTTTCCAGAAGCTGTTCCAGTGCAGTGTTGTCTCGGATAGAGTTTTCATCCTGGAGCTATTACTGTTTCATCCTGCTTCTGTACAAACACCCCCAGACATAATCTGCATGAGACGTTAAATTATCTTTGCATATTTCACATGTTTAACATGTATAAAGTGGCTTCATTTCTGACACATTCTGAGTCTCGCTGGATAATTTTACTGACACACTAAAATCCATTTGCAGCTATTTGATTACGTAGGAAGAAACTGAAGTTTGTTTGCACAGTGAGCATCCGGTAACGGCCAATTGAAAATCCCCGGCACTAGACAGATCTTTCATTATTACTTTTTCCATAAAACTACATATACAGTATATATATATATATATATATATAACAGTGAGGAAAATAATGATTTGATCCCCTGCTGATTTTGTACGTTTTCCACTGACAAAGAAATGATCAGTCTATAATTTTAATGGTTTATTCTAACAGTGAGAGACAGAATAACAACAAAAACATCCAGAAAAACACATTTCAAAATAGTTATACATTGATTTGCCTTTTAATGAATGAAATAAGTATTTGACCCCTTTGCAAAACATGACTTAGTACTTGGTGGCAAAACCCTTTTTGGCAATCACAGACGTCAGACTTTTGCGGTTGGCCACCAGGTTTGCTCACATCTCAGGAGGGATTTTGTCCCACTCCTCTTTGCAGATCCTATCCAAGTCGTTACGGTTTTCGAGGCTGTCGTTTGGCAACTCAAACTTTCAGCTCCCTCCACAGATATTCTATGGGATTAGGGTCTGGAGACTGGCTACTGCCACTCCAGGACCTTAATGTTCTTCTTCTTGAGCCACTCCTTTGTCGCCTTGGACGTGTGTTTTTGGTCATTGTCATTCTGGAATACCCATCCACGACCAATTTTCAATGCCCTGGCTGAGAAAAGGAGGTTCTTACCCAAGATTTGACGGTACACTGCCCCGTCCATCGTCCCTTTGATGAGCAGGTGGACCTCGTGGGCGCTGCACGATTTCAATCCTTCACGGCGTAGTGTGTTGCCAATTGTTTTCTTGGTGATATGATCCCAGTTGCCTTGAGATCATTGACAGGATCATCCCGTGTAGTTCTGGACTGATTCCTCACCATTCTCATGATCACTGAAACTCCACAAGGTGAGTTCTTGCATGGAGCCCAGACCGGACAGGACCGGATTGCCCCAGACAATCACACCAATTGTTGTCACCTTCTGACCAAGCTGCTTGGTGATGGTCTTGTAGCCTATTCCAGCCTTGTGTAGGTACTTATTTCGCTCATTAAAATGCAAATCAATGTATAACTTTTTTGAAATGCTTTTTTTGGGATGTTTTTCTTGTTATTCTGTCTCTCAGTTTTAGAATAAAATGACCATTAACCCCTTAGTGACCGGGCGGTTTTACACAAATCCGTCTTTTAGTGACCGCTGCTGTTTTTACGTTTCTGCGCTGTTAGTGTTTAGGTCAAATTTTCCTCTCACTCGTTTATTCAACCCACACATATTATACACCCTTTTTCCCGCCATTAAATGGACTTTCTAGAAATACCATTATTTCCATCATATCCAATAATTTACTATAAAAAAAATATGAATTATGATGAAAAAAATGGTAAAAACAAACTTTTTCGTAATTTAATCCCTAAAATCTACAACCACCCAAAAAGACCCGGGCTAAATAGGTTCAAAATTTTGTCCCGAGACTAGAAATACCCAATATTTACATGCGTTCGCTTTTTAACCCCTTCACTGCTGAGACAGTTCACCTATGTGCGCTGCGCTCATTCTGACCATTTTGTGCTAATTATTTTTAGATGAAAGCCTAGGTCCTATTTAATTAAACCCCCCCCAGACAAAAAAAACTTTTTTAAAAAAAACATTTTTTTATTTATTTAATTTTTTTATTATTTTTTTAATTTTTTTTTTTTTAAACAAAACCTGGTCATGTTTGGTATCATTGGAAAGGCCATAATCAGGCCTTTCAAATGATGTCAAATATGACCATCTAGCTGCCATGGATCGGGAGATAAAGGGATCCTTAGGATCCCCTTATCTCTACATGACAGCTAGATGGTTGGTTAACTGGCCCACTGACATCCTCACACATATGGTGAAGTTGTCAGTGGGTGGGGGGGGACCTGGAGGCTTGGCTGACATCCAAGATGTCAGCCCCCATCCAGGTTCGAATCGCGTTTTGGCGCCAATTAGACTCTCCCCTCTCCAGCAGTGCAAACGGCATCTCCCTAGCTTCAATGGTTGGCGAGATAGAGGGCTCCAAAGGAGCCCGCCCTCCCCTCCATTGAATTGCATGGGGACGCCTGCTGATGACGTCACCACGCAGCGTGGCGACGTCATCAGCCTCGCCTGCCCATGTAAATCACATGGGCAGGCTTCCTCCCTGCCAGATCACCGTGGGATCCAGCGAGGGAGGTGAGTATCGGGCAGGAGGGGGATTAGGCGCCGCTGACGTACCCTGTACGTCCGCGGGTCTAAGGGAGACCTGTGGACAGGACGTACAGGGTACGTCAGGGGTCCTTAAGGGGTTAAAATTATAGATTGATCATTTCTTTGTCAGTAGCAAACGTACAAAATCAGCAGGGGAACAAATCATTATTTCCCTCACTGTATATGAAAATAGTGTATTTATATAGCAATCTAATAATACTCTAGTTTACTCAGTAAAAGTGTTAAAGGTAAATTCTGATTACCATGAAATTAAATGTAAATTGAATGGTCATTGTGATATGAGGGTCCGCCCCCTCTTGTCTCTCCAATGGGTGTCCTGGAGGCCTGACAGAGAATCGATACCTTTGGGTAAAAACAGGGACTACGTCAGTAATTCTGAATAGTGGCATCTAGTAGGGATGTGCGTTTCGGAATTTCTGAATTTTCACAAAATTTCCCAATTCGTGCATTCGGATTCGGCCAATTTTCTTAAAATTTTCGGATCCGAAAACGGCATATCCGAACAAATTTCCGAGCCGAAACGAAAACGTTTCGGAGTTTTCGAATGGACTAGGTATGTGTAAAATCGAAATTCATTTTCGTTCCATTCGTGATTTCGGCTCCATTCCTGATTTCGGCTCCATTTCAGTAATTTCGGACATCGTATTTTTCGGTTATATCGCTGATTCTGTAATTTTGTATCATTCCCATCTCAATGTATCCTTCTTGTAAAACATGAGACATTTCAATGTATCCTTCCCGGAAAACATGAGAAATCTCAATGTATCCTTCCCGGGAAACCAGAAAAATCTCAATGTATCCTTCTTGTAAAACATGAGAAATCTCAATGTATCCTTCCCAGGAAACCAGAGAAATCTCAATGTATCCTGCTTGTAAAACATGAGAAATCTCAATGTATCCTGCTTGTAAAACATGAGAAATCTCAATGTATCCTTCCCGGAAAACATGAGAAATCTCAATGTATCCTTCCCGGAAAACCAGAGAAATCTCAATGTATCCTTCCCTGGAAACCAGAGAAATCTTAATGTATCCTTCTTGTCAAACATGAGAAATCTCAATGTATCCTTCCCGGGAAACTAGAGAAATCTCAATGTATCCTTCTTGTAAAACATGAGAAATCGTATCGTATCGACAGAAATATCAGATCCGAAAAACCATTAGTTTACGTCAAAACGAATAGACACTTTGAAATGAGGAGAACAGATGTTCCGAAAAACACGAAAATTTCTGAAATTACGAAAAAATAGTCGATACAAAAAACGAACCGAAACGAACCGAACCGAAATGGAAATCGGCCGAAACGAGCCGAACCGAAAATTTACAAAATCCGAACGAACCGAACCGAAAAAAAAATCGGTGCACAAGTCTAGCATCTAGATGTTTGTGAACTACATGTCCCATGATGCTCAGTCAGTCTTAATGTTGGTGGAGCTTCACGGGACATGTAGCTCCGAAACATCTGGGGTGCCGAGGTTCATCACGGGACTACCTTGTCCCCCCCTGGAATTTACCCTAGACTAGAGTATCATTTGAATAACACAAAATATCTGTCATATCTATCTGTCTATCCTTGTATCTATCTGTTCTTGTATCTATCCTTGTATCTATCTGTTCTTGTATCTATATATCTGTCCTAGTATCTATATATATATGTCCTTGTCTCTATCTATATGTTCTTGTAACTATCTATCCATCCTTCTATGTATCTACATAAATATACAAGATTAGATTGTCGTCTGTATATTTATCTGTAGATGTATCTATCGAACGCAATGAATTATAGGTTTCAAAAAACCTTTATTCTCCTTAAAATTGCCATTGCTGCAACAGCAACAAACATCCCTGTTTCATAAAGAAAAATTCAGCTAGGTCAGGAGAAGCATCCTCATCCGTAAGGTTTTGACTCCATGCGTTTAACTTTTTCCACCAAGGGTTTCTATGTTGAAAGCTGCTGAAACTTTTTGAGATATCTGAATCTATGTTGGATACGGATTCTTCAAGTCTACACATTGTGGATTCAATGTTAATCTACGCATTGAGAGTTTCCTAGCGTGCAAACTAATGTTACAGCCAATCGTCACGGCTAGAAGACATTCACATGACTGGAAGCACTGATCACACCTTGAAGATGGGAGAACCATTAGATTTGAGGAGGACAGGATTTCAGGAATATTTTGCAGCTCCCTGTAATCTTCTTGATCTTAGAAAAGCAGTGCGTGATGCAAGCGCTTACTATTGTGCCCAGTATACCAAGTATGTGAGTAAAATATTGCTGCTATTGTGAGAGATATGTTTACAAACCTCAAAAAAACAGATATAAACATCTAAAAAAAAACACGTAGATCTATCAGCACACTCCTAAAATGTGACACCTACATAAAATATATTAAATATATGACATCTACTTATTGGTACATGCACTTATCATGCAAGGCTCTCAGTACGCTGCGATAGAACGCACAATGTAGATACTTATATTGGAACCGATGAGATCAGTCCTCTGGTTCTATAACTCAAAAACGTTTTTCTTGCAGGTTGATGCGTTATCATAAATCTCACAAAAAAAGTGAGAAAGGTGGAAAATAATAATTGCGAACAGCCTGTTTGATACAGTCATCCACAATATTTCCCGCCCCAGAATGCCACTCACTTCTTATGGAGCCAACTGGTCAGTGGCTCACCTTACGCCAGACCAGTTGGGTGGTCTTTCCCCTCTTACTCTTGAAGATACACAGGTTCTATATACAATCACAGCCTCTTTGTTTAGCTGCTACAGTGTGTCAGAAACTACTAAAGAACAACATCATGTCAAGATGCTCAACAGTAGCCTTGAAAGATTCCCGATCAACTGTGTGTCTGTCTGTGTCTGCGTGTGTTTGTATGCGCATAATCCCACGTGTTTTTCATATGTGTGCAATCCACAGACACATGAAAGGCAAAGAATAATATCCGGATCTCAAACTGCTGGGAACACGACAACAATAATATAATTTTCGGATAAAAAAACCTGGTATTAGAGACGATTAAACACTCAATAAAGTGCTTGTATAAAGTGCCGCCAGTTCAGGGACGTGCAGACATCAACAAACCTTCAGCGACAAGCAAAAATAAAAAGTATCATGGGTATTACACCCAAACACTTTCTGGTTGGGTATGTGAGGAGATGCAGGCTGAAGGTTCACCCATTGTCTGATATACAATGTAATGATACAAAGAATAAACATATCTGTGATGTGGCTCCTGGCAGCAACCTGACTGCAATTTTTACAAGCGACGCACATTTATTTTTTCCTAAGGCAAATCTGGAAATGACTTTACTGAGGTTTTTGTTTGCCTTTCCCTGAATCAACACAGAGGAGGTCTGGCAATGGTTGCGTCTGATTTTCTTGGGTTTTTCTTTCCAAAATACCCAATTATGTAATTACGTCGCTCCTCTGTAACGTTTGCATTGTTGATTGTAACTGTCACTAAAGTAGTTCTGTGCATGGAGGTATGGCTGGGTCTAACGCTGGGGTCAGACCAGCGCACTTTTAACGTGCGTTCTGGTGCACATAATTACGGCCGCACTAGCAGCAGATGACGGGCAATGACGGCCAATATACGATGTACGGCCGCACAAAAGTCCGGCCGTGCAACGCAAGTGGAATTTGAACGCATTTTTTTGAGAACGCTGAACCACTAGTACTGACGTACTGAGTGCGCTGCGTGTGTGCGTGATTAGGAGATGTCAGACGCTGCTAATGTCCAGCCTACATAACGTCCAGACGCAAAAAGAGTTTTATTGACGATCCGTACAAAATCACGACCGACAATGCGCGTCGTCTGACCGTTTTTGCGCATTCCGTCAAAAAATACGTCAATGCGTTCGGACGCACTTTTTCACGTTCGCGGGGAAAAATGCTTTCGTCTGACCCTAGCCTAAATCAGAAGAAGTGATAAGGTCGTTGGGTCATGTTTGGTGATCATATATTTTATTGTAAAGAGGAGCGGGTAACAGAGAGGTTAAACGTTGACCCCCTCATGACCCCCTGCGCACCACCCTACTGTTTATTCCAGCAGATACTTTCAGAAGTTACCTGTAATCCAGCACTGGGCTGCCTCTCCAAACCTCTAGTCGTGACATGCCACCTGCAAGCTGCAGCATATCACATGACTGCGGTTGGGGGCTGGATGCTCCAGTGAGTGTCCAACCAATCCAAATGCTCTAAGTGTGAGTGCATTGAAAGTCACCGGAAGTTGTTGGTCTTGATCACTTGTCGATCCAAGCTTCTGGAAGAAGTTACGCCCCTGCACTCAGAATCAGCTGTTTGAGAGTCCCCTGAAGTGGGGAGGGGGATGAAGGTGGTCAGGGCAGTGTGACCAGTCACTTTATATTGAGTGCTCACAGTGTTTAGAGTGGCCCTTTAATTCAATTTAAATCAAGATTGAATTTTCCTCTGAAGAGGAACAAAATTCCCATTCAGATCTCCCACCTGTCACCCTGTATGACTGCAGAAGACCTGGAAAGACCAGCACCTACCTTCACTGTAATAAAAATAACACAGGCCCAACATAAAAAAAAAATCATAATTTTGGCTCTTGTATGTTTTATTGCACGTTGAATCCGAAAACGACCATTAAATTGTTATAGGACGTACAGTTTTTTCACAAAATAAATTTTTACTCTACACCACTTATGTATCGGAAATGTTTAAAGAAAGCATCTAGGTGCTTAACAATTTACTTAAATCAAACACTTTTCAAATCAGATCAAGACAGTGATGAACTCAAAAGAAAAGGATGCTTGGACGGCATTTAACCCCTTCACTGCTGAGACATTTCACGTCTTAAAAAAACACGTTTTTCTTTTTTTTATTATTATTTTTATTTATTTTTTTCTTTACTGTAAACATGGTCATGTTTGGTATCATTGGAAAGGCCATGCTCTGGCCTTTCTAATGATACCAAACCTGACCCTGCTAGCTGCCAACAATCGGGAGATATTGGGGTTCAAATGAACCTCCTATCTTTCCTTAGGAGTCAATGAGGATGTTCCCCACACGTCCTCAGCAGTGAAAGGGTTAAACAAGGAGTTTTGAAGCTTCTGGGGAACGAGAAAGACCCTTATTATGAAAATAGACAGGGTTATTCAGAGAGCACCGTAATGTGGCCGACATTTCGGTGCCCTCTCGTTCCCCACGCTTCCCTGCACTTCGGGGAATCAAAGTTCTCCACCCTGCGGTGTATTCAGCATTTACCGCAGGACCCCCGGAGTGCAGGGAAAACCAGCCGCAAACCCGTCGCAATCCTGCTGAAAACCCAGTGAAAACCCGTCGGAGCCGCCGGTAAAACCATGCCGAACACGCTGGAAAAAGCTGATGAGCCGCCTATCACAGTGCAGAGCAGCTGCTGGAAAAAGCTGACAAGCTGACGAGCGGATTAAAAAAAAAAAAAGTACGCTTGAAAGTAGTTTCAAAATTGAAATGCTGTTTGCAAAAGAAATCCTGAACGAAAATATCTGGAATTTACACATAAGATCCAATGAATGATAATAAAAAGGTCTCTTAAGGAAAAATGAAAAAGCAATTGAAAAAAAATGGAATTTGTTTTGCTGAAAACCCCCCGAAAAATGCCTAAAAGATCCTAAAAAAATTTAGAAATACAGAGACTTTTTACTGCAGAATAATGTCACTGACATTTCACTGCTGTTCGGTGTCTCTGAATAGAGTAACCATTGCTTCTCTATGGGGGATTTCACTGCTGTCAAACAAGCACCGTATGTGCAGGCATACTTTGAAACTTTCAAGCGTCCTTTTTTTTTTTTACCCCGTTCGTCAGCTTGTCAGCTTTTTCCAGCGACTGCCCTGCACTGTGATAGGCGCCTCATCGTATTTTTCCGGCGTGTTCGGCATGGTTTTACCGGCGGCTCCGGTGGGTTTTCGGCAGGATTGCGGCGGGTTTGCGGGTTTTCCCTGCACTCCAGGGGGTCCTGCAGTGAATGCTGAATACACATCAGGGTGGGAAACTTTTATTTCCCGAAGTGCAGGGAAGCACGGGGAACGATAAGGCACCGAAATGTCAGCCACATTTCGGTGCTCTCTGAATAGCCGAATGGCCACGAAATGTCACCGTACTCTGAATTTCAGTATCTGGTTACATTTCGGGGCCAGACCGGCTCTCTCTGAATAACTCCTATAGTTTAAATTATGTTAAAAATACTTGAAGAACTCGGGTGTAAAAGGAGTCTGAAGGTACATTTTTTACATTAACACCTGAATTTTTTTCAAGAAAGGTGAGCGGTTCCACCAAGATATTAAAGAGATGGAAAAACGATATCAAGGCCGTTGGGATGTAAACATGATGGGAGATTTTCCATCAGGAAAGTCCAGAAACATCGCATAAGAGGAAGAGCTACTCCTGAGCTTTTACCTACAAAAGGATGAGAAAATACAAACCTTTGGATACATAACCCCTTCACTACCAAGTGATTTTCCAAAACAAAACACTGTCAGAAACCAGTGGAAACTAAATTAGTTTGCTTTTGGGCTGCAGATTAGCAGATCGAGATATCTCGATATCGGGGCACCAGATGGTGACTTTGAAGCCCAAGATATCTCGATAGTGGTAGTGAAGGGGTTAAGAAGAAGTACTGTACCTAACCTAATTTTCACTGTCACATTTATAGTAGCCTAACATTTATGGAAATTGCAGAAAAATGGTACGTGATAGGAGAAAACCGATTGGATATTTGGATTCAGCACCCAAAAAATGAAAGAGTCAGATTGAATTATGGAAAAGGTTTTTCAAAATTTTTTTTTGGTTTGGCCTGTGTAATTCAACAAACTTTGCTGCTACATTACAGTAACCAGGGATTTGATAGAATATAGGGAGAGCTCTGGGGTCACTCGCTGCTGTACAGGGATAAGATTCAAGGGGTTATAATGACTGAAATCCCTGTACAGTAGAGATACAAGGTGTTGCTGTAATTGCCATACACAGGCATTATGCAGCACATACAGATACAAGGTGTTGCTGTAATTGCCATACACAGGCATTAGGCAACACACACAGATACAAGGTGTTGCTGTAATTGCCATACACAGGCATTATGCAGCACATACAGATACAAGGTGTTGCTGTAATTGCCATACACAGGCATTATGCAGCACATACAGATACAAGCTGTTGCTGTAATTGCCATACACAGGCATTATGCAGCACATACTGATACAAGGTGTTGCTGTAATTGCCATACACAGGCATTATGCAGCACATACTGATACAAGGTGTTGCTGTAATTGCCATACACAGGCATTATGCAGCACATACAGATACAAGGTGTTGCTGTAATTGCCATACACAGGCATTATGCAGCACATACAGATACAAGGTGTTGCTGTAATTCCCATACACAGGCATTATGCAGCACACACAGATACAAGGTGTTGCTGTAATTGCCATACACAGGCATTATGCAGCACTCACAGATACAAGGTGTTGCTGTAATTGCCATACACAGGCATTATGCAGCACATACAGATACAAGGTGTTGCTGTAATTGCCATACACAGGCATTATGCAGCACATACAGATACAAGGTGCTGCTGTAATTGCCATACACAGGCATTATGCAGCACATACAGATAAAAGGTGTTGCTGTAATTGCCATACACAGGCATTATGCAGCACTTACAGGTACAAGATGTTGCTGTAATTGCCATACACAGGCATTATGCAGCACATACAGATACAAGGTGTTGCTGTAATTGCCATACACAGGCATTATGCAGCACATACAGATACAAGGTGTTGCTGTAATCGCCATACACAGGCATTATGCAGCACATACAGATACAAGGTGTTGCTGTAATTGCCATACACAGGCATTATGCAGCACATACAGATACAAGGTGTTGCTGTAATCGCCATACACAGGCATTATGCAGCACATACAGATACAAGGTGTTGCTGTAATTGCCATACACAGGCATTATGCAGCACATACAGATACAAGGTGTTACGTAATTGCCATACACAGGCATTATGCAGCACATACAGATATTGCATAGCTAATAATCTCATTATGATCACTACAAACCCCCATAAAAGAGATATCTGATATTTTTTATAATCTATCTTTATAGAAAGCAAACAATGTAGACCCTCTTTGAAAATGTGCGAGATAAAGGACAATATTTAGCGTTTAGAACCTTTCATCCCCGCAATATTTTTTTAGGGAAAAAACAAGCTAAAAAATTTTTTTATTTAATTTACAGTGTTTACATTTTTTGCTTAAATAAGAATAATAATCTGTACACAAACCGTTACTTTGTCGTACATTTAAGTGTTAGCTGCGCACGCCACGTCTTGAATAAATGGTCTGCTAATATTATTTCAAAACAAAGTTATTTTGTAGCGATAGGGTTAAAAATATCAACACCATTAGTCAAAAAAGCGGATTAATGGATTAAGTTGACAGCACTGAAAGCAGAGCTCTTTGTGATCAAGGTTTAAAGGACACACGCACAAAAAGAAAACAGAAAATAACCCCCTGAGACCCTCTTTAGAGATTGATAAACAGAGCCTTTGTTTGGGTAGCAGCAGCAGTCTACATGGTTAAACACAACTTCCTCTCCTAGTGTTTTGGGTGGTCTTGGTCTAACCAAATGTTACTCCTGATAACCTCCAATAATGGGATCCAGTCGTTAAAAGACATGCGATTTGTCCCTTAGTTTGCCTGAAAAAAAAAAAGGAAAAATAATATAAATATGGATATATGAGACAGAGACACTTATTAAGGGCAAGATAAACATTCTAGGCCTTGAGGTTAAAATATTCTAAAAATGGTTAGAAGTACAATTCACAAAATTTCATTTATTTTTTTAAATTTTGTTTTTGCATGTAAAAATGTATCGTCTCTTTAAATATCATGATCTTTCATCTACTTCCGGATCAGCACTTCCCCCCATGATACATTAGATGGAATACTTGAAATAGCAGAAACATATATATTTATATAAAAAATAATAATAAAAAAAAATAAAAAATATATAAAATAATGAAACGTAAATACGTTTGTGGAAAATAAATAACTAAACGTTAATTGATCTTCCACAAACCAGATTGCTTCTATTACAAGAGGCAGACGTTTCTTTTGTGTCTTACATGCCGCGGTAAACACCGGATGAGTTGAGGACAGGCATTGTCACTGCTTTCACAACATCATACAGTTTATCCATGTAAAGCAATTTTATACGTATCTGGTGAGCGCAAAATGAATATCCATGAAAAGCACTCATTATTTTTCCCTAACAGGGACATGATTGCCTGGGGCTTCGTAGGGAAACCAAGAACTGGATAATTTCTCTTCACCTTTCTCTTCAATGTCGTAAAATAATGGAATCTGATTATAAAATCACACACTGAAGAAAATTTCCCAAGCTTTAGCTAAGTGTAAAAATAATTAATTTTTGTATGTACAGCTATACTGCCTGGAAAAAAAGTCCCCACCTGGATTTAGCTAAGCAAATAAGTGTGAGCCTTTCACTGGATAATTACTGCAGTGATTAATATGTTTCAGCATAAAATGAGGTCATGTGACTCCCTGAATATACTGAATGAGCAGGTTTTTCCATCAATGTGTTTTTCTCCCCTGATGGCACAGCGGGCATATTCCAAGATGGCAATGCCAGGATTCATCGGGCTCAAATTGTGCAAGAGTGGTTCAGGGAGCATGAGACATCACTTTCACACATGGATTGGCCACCACACAGTCCAGACCTTAACCCCATTGAGAATCTTCGGGATAATGTGCTGCAGAAGACTTTACACAGCGTTGCGACTCTCCCATCATCAATACAAGATCTTGGCCACAAATTAATGCGACTCTGGACAAAATTAAATGCTGTGACATCGCATAAGCTTATCGACACAATGTGGCAATCACAGAAAAAGGTGACACAACCAAATATTACAGTGTTTGACTTTGTTTCCAGCCACGGGTGTACCTTGCCGTCTGCGTGGTGTACCTTGCCGTCCGCGTGGTGGGTGGGCCTTGAAGACACAGGGCGTACTGGTCCCGCGTCACGTGCCATTGGCTGCCGCGAGGCAGCCTGAACTCAGGCCATCCCTCTGCAGCCGATGACGCATGTTGTGCATCAGCTGCGTGAGTAGGCCACATCAGAAATCCGCGGCAGCACCTGACTTTAACCAACTCCTGACCTGCACCATCCACCCGTCATTAAGAGAGTAAAATATGGATTTTACCTCTCTGGGCGAAGTTTCTTACAAATTTTTTGATTCTCTACCAGAAGCCTGGAAGTTGAGGGTCCTGCTGTATGTATACAGTTGCCACTATAAACTGGAAAATATGAAGGGTTAGGGTTACGACACAAAGGATTTGGAATTATAAATGCATTGTGCATACGGCAAGACACAGTATAATTAACCACCAGTGTGTATCAGATACCCACTTACATCTTAGGTGTTTAAGGAGAACAGTGGAGAGACTTCCCTCCTGGAGAAATGTTAAATGCTACCTTCCATATGTGTTGGAAAAAAAAAGATAAATGTGTGGTTAACACCAATCATGAACATAATCATGTAGATTATCATTTAAAACAAGGGCTCTCAAATTACTGTTGATGGGCCACCAACGGTCCATCAGTGAATGCTCAGGTTTGTTCCAAATGAGTTATCAGTAAGGTGTCGATTACTAGTGGTCCTGATCTGAGAACCTCTGCTCTTCATCTCTTTGTTAGTGTTTCCTTATGGTCGCTTCATTGTGTTATGTGCAATTCCTCCCATTTGGTTATTTGGTCATTATATTACCTGAAGACCAGGAGCAGTCAGCTTTCCCTCCACCTAGTACAGTAGCCCCAAGGTGTCAAAGTCAATAAGGAGCTCCCAGCCTGTCAACCCTTTTAGGAACTCTTCATTTACAGTTTATAAGCACTTCTTAAATGTTGCCATCTGCTAAGTGTTACCCTACCATTCATAAACGTGTTTCATCCGTGGATTCCCAAAGGGACCGCGCAATGCGTCACGCACTCATCTGGCACCTAGAGAGGTTTAAGGTGGTCCGAGCCTAGGGATGTGTCTATCAGATGGTTGTTTGGGCTACAGATGTGGCATTGTGCTATGGATTAGAGGAAACCACTAGTCAATTCTCTGATGAAAACACCATGACAGCTGATAAAGCACAAGCAAAGAACTGCTGAAAACTATCTGTGGTAGGGAGAGGGGGTTGGGATGTTGTGTTAAGATTTTGGGGAGAAATTGTGTCTTAACTTTTCCCCAGCTCCGAAGACCAAACAAAGTCAACTCATCACCCAGCATGTCTTATTTGTGTCTCACATTTGAGAGGGCTTCAGAAGAATTAGCTTCTCACCCTTGGCTTTATTTATTTACCCTCCCTCCCATTACTTAATCTGCCGAGTTTTTAATTGGCAATAGTATGACTTGTATTTAATCCCTGTCTGTCCAATCCTCTGCAATAGTCATTTTCTCTATGTGTGAACAAAGTCGAATACTTTCCATAGGACCCTTTCGAAATTTATATCGCCAGAAAAAAGATATGCAGAATATACGTAAAAATATATCTGTAGAGTGGGAAAAAAAAAGACTTTAATTTTTGGCAAAAATAAGATTTAGAGACATCACAATGGACCCAATAGGCTTTTGTCTATATCGGTCTCTTGGGTGAAAACAAATTCAGATTATTAAATAAAAAAAAAAACACTTTGAAAAGTAAAATATGGGAATCAATGTAAATTTTATTTTAAATGTTTGCTAGATATTTAATATTAGATATTTAACCAAGAACATGTAAATGTCATCAGATTGTTTGATCAACAATTACACATTTTATTGAAACTTAGAGAATTTGATCATATACAGAGACTCCATCACGGGGAGTGACAGCCCATGATGATATGTTCAAGGGCCCAGTGACTCCAGGTGGGCCTGGACTTTATGAATCCTTGTGCAGTTTGTCCAAGTACCAGATTTGTAAAGGTATCTCCATGCCACCCAGGACAAGCTCAACAACATACCAACAAATTTAAGGACTTGCGACATTTCGGCTGAAGTTCCCCAGTGGAGCACCAGCAGATGGATAATGATGACATATTTGACCTTGGTGTCCTTCTGGTTACATTGATAGAAGATGGGAGATTGTGGTGAAGATCTCAGGCTAGCTTGGTAGGAAAGTATAGATGCTGGGTGTGATTTATTAACCCTTTGAATTGTGATTTTGCTTTAGAAGTCATTTCAAACCAATATTTTGGAGGCTTCATGTTTTTCATCAACCAGCTAGTTTTTGGGCTCTTACACTATCAGGAAGAACAACGAATGATCTGGAATCTCTGGTTATTCGTGCACTAGTTCTACTTTTGCATGTCCTAGTAAAGGATTGGATCCTCAAAGAATGGCAGGTGCACAAGAAAACCGAGCAATAGCTAAAGTTCCTGCTTGATTTGGAAAGGAAAAGTGAGCCGTAATGATTGCATGAGGACCTACAGTAAATGCGAAGTCTCAAGGAATCTTTAACGTTCGACTCTGACCCAAACATCTATTTACCTTACTATTTCTAGAGGCGCACATAAATATTGATCTGCAACTTAAAATGGGTATTAATGGAAGGGTATTTGGGATGGCAGAATGCCGAAGAGACAGGGTACAGCTGATTCAGAGCGCAGGTAGTGTAAGGACATTAATATAAGGAATAATATACCAGTAAATGAATGATTTTACTTTGAGATATCATCTTTAAAAAGTCATCATTATGTATTGTATAGTGACACCATAATCCAGATAATTCATGATCCATCTGTAACGCTCACTCCCTGAGGAGCCGCTGAATAAACCTCGGGTTAGTCTCACCGCACTAAGAAATAACTATACACCAGCACTGTTGTGGATTTTTCTTATATATTATATTCTTTACTGATCCCAATAAAGCAGCATATATTACGCATATACGGTATTTGAATGACAAGAATTCGTAATGTGGGAAAAACATGCGGCGGTAAAATAAACGGTTATCCCCCTCAGTTCTGGAGTGTAAGTCCTGTGAATAATAGCTCAAAAATATATATGTGTTTTGCTTAGGGTACCCGGGTACCTGTGTTCAACTGGCCAGTGAATGAAACAAAACAATCTTCGACTAGTCACCGTTGGGCCCTGTGAATTTAAACAATATTGCAGCGTGCGTTTCTGTTTGGAACTGCGGCCTGGAGGCCTCTCACCAATCCGATGAACGAAACTGTCCAGTACTTGATGCCCCGACCAAAGGATCTTCTCCGCTGTATACTGGGACTCCGTGCAACTGAATCGGCTCCCTGCTTGCCAAATCTCCGCAACTGGAACAATGATCCACCGCCTGCACTCCCAATCGATCAGCGCGGTCTCCTAACTCGGGGTCCTGCCGGATCTAGCTTTTCCTCCAGACCTCTCAGCGCTGCGCAGGTAGGACTCAACACGATTACTGTCCTGATCTCCAGCACCAGTAAGACAGTGTCTGTACTCTGGCCTGGTTGCGATCCCTGACAGCTCCAACCTGCGTCCTCCACCTTTCACTGCTCCACTCACACTGCTTCTGCCTTGCACGAGGCTGCTGAACACTTTCCTCTTCCTGTACCACCTCCTTCCTGTCCCCACGCAAAGGATGATGGTACATGTGACGGAATGGGTGTTGTCCGCCTGCGGGTGTGCTCCTATCTGCTCCTCCCACTGCACTTACCGCCGGCCCGACTACCGAGTGGCGCGGCACTCGGCGTCTCGTGCGGCCTGGAGTGACCTGGGGAAGGGTTGGCGGGCTGTGGAGAGGGACCCCTGCGAGAGATCAGCCCGACCACCAAGTGACACGGCACTCAGCGTCTCGAGCAGCTGATCTACTGACCTTGGTGGAGATCGGATTGTCTGTGGAGCGGCCGTTCGGATGGGAAACGTTTCGTCCGTCGAGCCGTTCAGATGGGAAACGTTTCGGATTTCCTTCGATCGTGTAGCGCTCGATATACCCGGGCGCAGGAGACGCGCCGCTGCTTCGGATCGGATAGCGGAGTCGAAGCATGGTCGATCCTTGGTCGAAGCCCGTACGATGCACCTCTGTTCTGATCCGAGATACAGACACAGGGCAGTTGGATCGTACCTCGGGGAAACGTTCCCTGGAGACCGCGCGGGATCCCAGCAGTACGATCGTCAATAAAGGACACCAGGCGGAGCTGTATGCACTAGATGAACTAACTTTTACTGGTAAATCACATATATTTATAAACATTCGTACAGAGAGAGAACAATAGGAATCCCTGCCCGCCCACATGAGTCTCATTGGCCCTCACTGGAAAAAGGTACCTGGGCCCCGATTCGTATTGGCTGTTCCGGATCGGGGTGGTGCCGATTCGTAACCGGATGGTTCGAATCGGCCATTTTTCGATTCGACCGGCTGGTCCGAATCGGCCATTTTACGATCCGATCAATTCGACCGGATCCACGAGGCACTGGGAAATGGCGGCGAGCAAAGCATACAATTGGGGGTTTTAACATACGTTTCACAGGACACATACGGGGACACTTTTATTACATCACACAATGAAAGCACATCTAATAAAATAAAACAAGGTGTTCTGCTGGTGCAACGGCACCTAGGAGTCTATAGTGACCCAAATGTCACAAAGGACTGTCCCTGGCTGAGGGTCCTGGGCCATTCCGTGACACTCCTCCCCCTTCCCAAAGTTCGACGCACCCGGTTTGACCCCAACGGGTCGTACCGGGGAAGTCGGTGCTCCCAGGTCCATAGTCTGTCAGAAGTGGCCGAGCCACCAGGCTTCTCCATTTGGCCTCGCGGCCGTGCCAGGTGGGTTGGGGGTACAAGTCCTTGGGGTACCCCCTCTGGAATAAGGATCCTGTGGCTGGGGAAGGGTACTGCCTGTACCACCTCCAGGCATATCTTGCACCCGGGAAAAGCGGGTGCTAACTGCACGCGCCCCGAGTGGCCTGGTCAGCCGTTGGGGAGAACAGTGGCTGCGTGGGGCCTCCGGGCCAAAAGGTTGTGGAGATGGGCAGAGCGGCAGCAGGCTCTTCCCCGCGGCCAGTGCGTCGGCTGGGTGGTTCGAGGCCGAGAAGGGGACCCCAGGTAGGAGAATGGCGCCCGCCATCTCCGGTGGGGTTCGTGGCTGCGGGATAGGTAGCTCGAGGGTATCCCCCTTCTGCTCCTCGGGGCAGATGGTGGAGGATGGGCAGAGGCCAGCTGCCCCCTGCCCCGTTGCCAGCTCTTCTGCTGGTGGGGTGGGTACCGGAACAACATTTGGAGGGTCGGATGGAGTCAACGGCTGCGGGCTAAGCAGCTTGAGTGAACCCGGCTGCTCCTCAGGGCAGTCGACGGAGAGTGGGCAGAGGCCAGCGGCACTCTGTCTCGTGGCCAGCTCTTCTGCTGGGGAGGTGGGTGCCGGAACAACGTGCAGGGGGTCAGAAGGGGTAAGCGGCTGTGGGGTAAACAGCCCAAGGGTATCCCCCTCCTGCTCCTCGAGGCCGCTGGGGAAGGGTGGGCAGAGGCCCGCGGCACTCTGCCCCATGGCCAGCTCTTCGGCTGGGTGGGGGTCTCCTTGCAGGAGGATGGTTTCTTCCATCCCCGGGGCAATCAATGGCTGCGGGCAACCCAGCCGGGGAAACCATCTGTCTGCTCCTCCTGGCAGATTGTGGGGAGTGGGCAGAGGCCAGCGGCGCTCTGCCCCGTGGCCAGCTCTTCTGCTGGGCCCGCGGACACGGCCACCGTGTCTTCTTGCGGGTTTGAGGGAATAGCTTCTTCTATTGTGGCCTCAACGGGGACCCATGGGAATGGCTCGGCCTCCCATACTTCGGGGTCCCTTGGACTGTCGGTTTCTTCAGCCGGACAGTCCCAGGACATGGGACTTAGACCTGACTGCGGAACGCTGTCCAACAATCTCCTGTAGGCCTTCTCGAGCTCCCATTCTCGCTCTACCAGGAACTCCATCTCCTCTAACTCAAAGTCCCTGCTCTCGTACGGGAGTTCCTCTTCCCGCCGCTCCAGGATCTCCTCCAACCGCTCCTCCGAGTCTTCTCCAAACCCAGGGTCGTCGACCATCCTTGCGTATAGCAACCCTGTGCCGCCGTAGTGGAGGCCTGCGGTGCCGGCGCCGTCGAGAGTGCGGGGTATCAGGGGGGCCTATTAACCACTGGAACGCACGGTACGCGGCGTCCAGTGCCATCTCTTGCCGAACCAGGCCTTGGAGCTCGGCCTCCCACTCCTCCGAGGGTCGGCCCTTCAGGAATACGGCTCTGGCATTGTACTGCACCTGGTAGATGACAGCGTCAGAAGGAACATCAACTCCATGGTAGTCCCTCTCATGGTACAGTGCCTCGTACCAAAGTTCCTGGCGAATCTCGTCCCGCCACTCAGGCCCAGTGGGCTCAACTGCGGACCCGTGATACCGATCCAAGCCCTCCTGCAGCCTTCTCGGAAATTCAGTCCTCGTGTCGGCGAGGGTGCTGGTACAGGGGCACCACCCCTCGATGGGAAATGTGGCGTCCTCAGATGCAGCTCCAGGCGAGCTGTAAGTCTCCATCCAAGGGTCGCTGGGATGTGCGGTTTCCCCAATACAGACTCCAGGCTAGCTCTAAGTCCCGAAAGGGGTATCGCTGGGGGGGTGTAGATTCCCGGGATGAAGTTCCAGTCGAGCTGTAAACCTCGACCCAGGGTTCTACTGTTTTGGGGACGGGGCCAGAATGTCCATTACTTTTTGCACGGAGCGCCGCCATCCGCAGCTCGTGCTGACGGTCCTTCTCCCGCTCCTCATCCTCTTGGAGGACAATCATTAGTCGTCTCACCGCGTCCTCGGAGGGAGTGAGGCCGAATCCCTCGAATATGGACCGAGCTCTCTGTAGGAGGTGGTCGTTAGGGCCCGGAGTCAGGGTTGGGGTGCTTACCAGTTGCTGGTCCATCCTGATAAGCTCCTTCACCAGGGTTTTCTTATTTTTGGTGCCAGGAGTTCCTCCCCGATTCTCCAACATGCCCCGCAGGACGTCCTGTCTGTAGGCACTGTACCCAGCCATGGTGAGGGTCTTCTTGGGGGGTGCAGAGAGCTTATCCCACCGCTGCCACCAGTGTGACGGAATGGGTGTTGTCCGCCTGCGGGTGTGCTCCTATCTGCTCCTCCCACTGTGCTTACTGCCGGCCCGACTACCGAGTGGCGCGGCACTCGGCGTCTCGTGCGGCCTGGAGTGACCCCGGGGAAGGGTTGGCGGGCTGTGGAGAGGGACCCCTGCGAGAGATCAGCCAGACCACCAAGTGACACGGCACTCAGCGTCTCGAGCATCTGATCTACTGACCTTGGTGGAGATCGGATTGTCTGTGGAGCGGCCGTTCGGATGGGAGACGTTTCGTCCGTCGAGCCGTTCAGATGGGAAACGTTTCGGATTTCCTTCGATCGTGTAGCGCTCGATATACCCGGGCGCGGGAGACGCGCTGCTGCTTCGGATCGGATAGCAGAGTCGAAGCGTGGTCGATCCTTGGTCGAAGCACGTACGATGCACCTCTGTTCTGATCCGAGATACAGACACAGGGTAGTCGGATCGTACCTCGGGGAAACGTACCCTGGAGACCGCGCGGGATCCCAGCAGTACGATCGTCAATAAAGGACACCAGGCGGAGCTGTATGCACTAGATGAACTAACTTTTACTGGTAAATCACATATATTTATAAACATTCGTACAGAGAGAGAACAATAGGAATCCCTGCCCGCCCACATGAGTCTCATTGGCCCTCGCTGGAAAAAGGTACCTGGGCCCCGATTCGTATTGGCTGTTCCGAATCGGGGTGGTGCCGATTCGTAACCGGATGGTTCGAATCGGCCATTTTACGATCCGATCAATTCGACCGGATCCACGAGGCACTGGGAAATGGCGGCGAGCAAAGCATACAATTGGGGGTTTTAACATACGTTTCACAGGACACATACGGGGACACTTTTATTACATCACACAATGAAAGTACATCTAATAAAATAAAACAAGGTGTTCTGCTGGTGCAACGGCACCTAGGAGTCTATAGTGACCCAAATGTCACAAAGGACTGTCCCTGGCTGAGGGTCCTGGGCCATTCCGTGACAGTACATGTAGTTCTGTTTTGTCCAACATAGTCTAACAATGTCTGTCTCCCTCTGGTGGCAGCAATAGTTCAATGCACCAGAATACAGTGTTTTTAAAGCAGCGCTACACATCTAATGATGGATATAGTGGATTTGGCCATACTCACTCCATGGCCAAAAAAAAATCCCCACCAGGGTTTAACTAAGCAGAAGGGTGTGAGCCTTCCATTGGATAATTACTGCAGTGATTAATACGTTTCTGCTGCATAAAATGAAGTCATGTGACTCCCTGAATAATACTGAATGAGTAGGTTTTTCCATCAACGTTTTTTTTCTTCTGATGGCACAGCGGGCATATTCCAAGATGGCAATGCCAGGATTCATGGGACTCAAATTGTGCAAGAGTGGTTCAGGGAGCATGAGACATCACTTTCACACATGGATTGGCCACCACACAGTCCTGACCTTAACCCTGCTTCCACTCAACCTCCCACAGACCTCACAGCTGTCAGCTTTGCTGGCTATTTCACCGATAAGATCGCTAAACAGACTAGAAATTTCTTCGCTGCCCTCCTCCATTAACCATTCTACCCCATTGACTCCCTCACTTCCTGCCCCCTCTTCTATTATATCTTCTCTTTGTCCAGTCTCAGAAGAGGATGTGTCAGAAGTTCTCATGTCCTCATGCCTGAACATGCTTATTCGATCTGTTCTACCAGTCACTGTCCCTGCTTTGACTCATATTTTTAACCTTTCCCTATCCACAGGAGTCTTGCCCTCTGCATTCAAACACGTTCTGATCACCCCCATTCTAAAGAAGCAATCTCTTCATCCTAACTCCCACTCGAACTACCGTCCCATCTCTCTGCTCCTCTTTGATTCCACAATCCTAGAATACATGGTCTATAACCAGCTCACCAATTTTCTTGCTGCTAACTCTCTACTCGATCCGTACCAGTCCGGCTTTCACTCCTTGTCATGTTTCACATGACTTGTGATATGCCTTTAAGAATTGCACATGTATTATCTACCCCTGGGTTTCTCTCCTCCCTTCCTCATGGCGCAGGGATTTCCTGTTCAGATAGCTCCACCCTTGTTCCCTTCCCAGTAATCCTTTGCAAGCCTTAAGGACTCAGATTGATTATGATTTTTTGACTTATCGGATGTATATTGTTGTGGATTTTCTACAGTTTTGGAATAAAACTTCAACAGATCTTCAAGGTGTCATCTCGATTGAGTCACTGCCTGTAATTCATCTAGACTGGGAGTTATAGCCATCTCATCACAACAGTAAGTTAAGAGATCACATTCTCAGTGCTTTGGTGGAGAAACAGAACACTCCTAGCACCCTACTGAGACTGCTTTGACCAAGGTGATTAATGATTTAGCTGCCGCTAAAACCAAAGGTCACTTCTCCCTCCTTTTTCTTCCTGACCTTTCTGCTGCATTCAACACTGTTGACTACCCTCTCCTGCTGCTCACTTTGCGTCAACTTGGCCTCAGTGACACTGCTCTCTCCTGGTTCTCTTCCTACCTCTCTCTATGCTCCTTCAGTGTCCCCTTTGCTGGTGTCTCTTCACCACCTCTTCCTTTCTCAGTTGGGGTGCCTCAAGGTTCTGTTCTGGGTCCCCTACTCTTCTCAATCTATACTGCCTCTCTGGGCAACCTCATTTCTTCCCATGTAATCCAATATCATCTCTATGCTGATGACACCCAAATCTACCTTTCCTCCCCCGATCTCTCTCCTCCTGTGTTGGACCGTGTTACAGCCTGCCTCTCGGCTGTCTCCGATTGGAGACTCTCTACTCAATCTGCACCAGTCCGACTTTCACTCCCAGCACTCTACTGAGACTGCTCTGACCAAGGTGACTAATGATTTAGCTGCAGCTAAAACCGAAGGTCACTTCTCCCTCCTTATTCTTCTTGACCTTTCCCTTCTTATTCTTCTTGACGTTTCCACTTCATTCGACACTGTTGACCACCCTCTTCTGCTCCTCACACTGCATCAGCTTGGTCTCATTGATGCCACTCTCGTCTGTTTTTTTTCCTATTTCTCTCTTCACTCCTTCAGTGTCTCCTTCACTGGTGCCTCTTCACCTCCTGTTCCTCTTTTAGTTGGGGTACCTCAATGTTCTGTTCTGGGTCCCCTACTCTCCTCAATCTATACTGCTTCTCTGGGCAACCTCATCTCTTCCTATGGACTCAATTATCATCTCTATGCTGACAACACCCAAATCTACCTTTCCTCTCCCAATCTCTCTCCTCTGGTGTTGGACTGTGTTACAGCCTGCCTCTCAGCTGTCTCTGACTGGATGACTTCCCATTTCCTAAAACTCAACCTCTCAAAAACTGAACTTCTTGTCCTCCCTCCCTCTAAAACCTTGATTCCTGCGCACATTTCTCTTCTGGTGAATGGTGCCACCTTTACGTCTACCTCTCTGGCTTGTTGCCTCTGGGTCATCTTGGACTCTGCTCTATCCTTTACTCCTCACATTCAGTCTCTAACCAAATCTTGCTACTTCCACATAAAAAACATTGCAAGCATCCGTCCCTTTCTTAATCCAGACTCTATTAAAATGCAGGTCCAAGATCCTATTATCTCCCGCCTTGACTATTGCAACCTCCTTCTTTCTGGCCTTAAGAGATCCCAGATTGATTATCCCTCTGCAGTCTGTAATGAACACCTGTATCAGACTCATACACCTCACCTCCCACACATTTCACATCTTGCCCCTCTGTCAATCTCTACACTGGCTTCCTGTTTCCTTCAGAATGAATTTCAAAATTCTGGTGCTCACATACAAAGCTCTCCATCACTGCGACCCTGCCTACAACTCCTCCCTTACTAGCAAGTATATGATATCCCATCCCGTCCACTTCGCTCTGCCAATGATCTGATGCTATCAGTTTCTCGTACCCGCACGCTCAACTTTCGCCTTCAGGACTTCTCCCATGCTGCCCCCTTTCTATGGAATTCCCTCCCCCGCAACATCAGACTCTCCCCTTCTCATCAGTCCTTCAAGAAGTCTCAGAAAACGCATTACTTTATGAGAAGCCTATCAGCTCACTCCATGATCCCCACTGTAATTTCCTCCTCTTCCCATTCAGCCCTCCTGCAACCCGCCACTCCACCTACCCTATTCACCCTCACCTAATGGGTCACCGCTCTCCTCTTAGATTGAAAGCTCTCAAGCAGGGTCCTTCCTTCTTCTGTTCCGTGTGTGTAACGTGTATGTATATTTGTTATTCGGTCTCTCCCATTGTACAGCGCTAAAGAATTTGTTGGCGCTTTATAAATACTTGTAACTGTAACTGTAACTTGGTAGTGACGGGGTTAAGCACGTTAAACAAATGCACTTTAGACATAATGCTTTTATTTCTGCTAAACCCCATTGGAAAAACATGACACTCAAGTGTCACCTAATTATTTGACATTCAGATTGGATTTCTGGTGGAAAACATAAACACGTGTGTATGTAATTGCGCTTGAGTCGTGTCCCGAATGAATTGCAATTGCAAATCCTCTAAAAATAATAATAATAATGATATTGAATGGCGTAAAAATAACATAAATGTCTTTGCTTTCATTGTGAGAAAATAGAAAAGAAGAAGAAAAAAACATAAAACCAAAATGCAGGTTGTGTGCTGAATGTTGAAGGTGCACGTTGGTTCCCACGGGTGATTTTATTCCATAATGAACCTCCACAGCTGGTTTTGTGTTATCTGCGTAAAGTGGAAGTTCAGGAATCCAAGTTCAAGCTATAGAGGGGGTGTCAGGTTATTTCTGTACCATGATGGTGGCGGCCTGAACCTCATAATATTATAGGGAAACAGCTCGAAGAGAAACCCTAATTATCATGTTCCCCACCTGTTTTGCCAGGGGTCCTGTTATGTTTAACAGCTTTTTTGTCGGCTTTGGGCTCAGAGCAGAAAGACATCTGCACAACCTTCACACATTGTACGGCTCATTATTAGGTGTTATGCCCATTAGAAATGCTGAAAATCCAGTTATCGATAAAGTAATGCCTTAATTACGTGAAGGCTGCATAATTCCATGTTTAATGAAGAGGATTTTATCAGAGTCGCATCTGAAAGTCCACCGTGTATTGTGTTTTAAGGGTAAGGATGGTGATATCGTGGTGTAGTTTAAAAGGCGTAACGGAAATATGTTGATAATTCACTGGCTTTCGTCTATTTAAAATGACACTCCAGGCACTGTGACCATTCAGTGCAGATTGAGTGATCTGAGTGTACTACCTACCCTTGAGAGAGACTTAGAGGGCTAATTCAGCCCTCAGGGTGCATGGGGTTTAGTTTCAGGCTTTGTGGAGTGGGTTAGGCAATAGAGCAGCTTTCCTATCTTACATTAGGACCCACTGGGTTCGGTTGTTACCTATCTCAGTTGTCCAGCCTCCTGGTCACGTGACAGATAGCCGGCAACTTGTCATATCTGGCCACCGCCAAGAGTAAGGCTCAGGAGTAAAGCTCAGTTTATAGCTTACTAAAAGGTTAAATAAGGAGGCGGGTGCAGGGAGTGTATGCAGTTTATGTTTAACACCTTCATATCACCCTCCCATTTTAACCCTAGCGCATACTTTTAAGCATTCAGCTGGTTCCGCAAATCTTCCTGTAGACAGTAGGACTAACCCGATTCAGCTCTGATGTAGGCCTGGGCTTGGTTGATACATTTGCGCAGAGGACATAAAGATCTCCGTAAAGGCCTCTGAGACCAGGATGTCTCCCCAGATAGGCTGGGGGTCCTGAGCCCTGAGGGATCAGAGTGAAAAAACATTATTCAAGTGTAACATTATAAAGCTTAAAAATACCCACAAAGGCCATTGAAGCCCATCTGGTTCATGGGGTGGTTTTGAGGTATTCCAGGTGCAGCAGCAAAGTATGAGCTGCACCTGATGCAAATGACCCATTACTGCTACTATGTTACTGCTTGAATAAGTCAAGCTATAATTATTTTCTCCGGGCCTCGCATCAATGGATAATATATGGAGAGGAGAAAAAGCAATATAGTGCAATTCGGTTTATACATTGTGACTTTCATATATATATATATAGATAAATCATCACTCAGGTGGCCCAGAACCTATATAAAATATTGGCTCTGTACAAGTGTGATGTGCCGATTAAAGGGATGGCACCGTCCTCCACACGCGGGAAGCCGAAACGACCCTTCTCTGTCGTCTGCCCCGCCACCCACTATGAAGGCTCCTCTGCCTGAGATCCTGTAGTTCTGGCTCTCCCTCTCCGATGTATTGCTTGAGGGATTAAAATCAAGCGGGAAGAAGGAAAAAAAATTCAAACTGAAAAATAAAAATAACAATTATTTTCTTCTTTTTAAATTAATAAATTGCTTTAAAAAGCTGATAAAAATAGGCTGGGGAAAATAAAGAGTCCTGAAACGCGTTTCGCCAATGGGTCTTGGCTTCCTCAGTCAGATAAATGTCCTTTTCACTTTCCCTTTCACTTCCATGAAAAGGACATTTATCTGACTGAGGAAGCCAAGACCCATTGGCGAAACGCGTTTCAGGACTCTTTATTTTCCCCAGGCTATTTTTATCAGGTTTTTAAAGCCATTTACTCATTTCTAAAAACAAAAACGTATTTTTTTTGCACTTTGATTTTTTTTTTCTTGTCACCTTTTCTCCTTTGCACAAGCTATAATTCCCTTTGCTAAGGCCGGTGTCAGAGGAGCAAACTATGTGCGCCTGTACTGACGTGACTCCCGACGTCCGTCGCAGAGTTGTGATGCTTCGACGGGCCGGGCACACGCTGTAGCATGCAAACAAATTACATGTGCAACAGCGGACGTGCTGTGGCTGTGCTGAAAGCCTCCCCATTGATGCGCTACGAATAGCATTCGGCTGGGTTGCAAAGCATGGTCCTCCATAGGAGGATCGAGCCTTGCAGTGCTGGGCGCACTACCTGTGCTCAGCCAGGTGGCCAGACGGGCGTCAGAGTGGAAGGAACGTCCATTCTCACGGACGTTCCTTCCACTCGCCAAACCGCTTGTCTGACGCCTAATACCATTAGTAATATTATCAGTGTTAAACCACATTGTATTGCAAGCCTTGTAATAACACTAAATTCTGATGGAAAGAGCAACGTGGAACTGTTTGATGATCGCTGCACCTTCAGGAGGAGTAGAAAACTTGCTTAGGTGGCACCTTATTTCATGCTGATCGGTGAAAATGTCTTCTTTAACCACTTGAATGCTAAGGACGCGCTCAGCGCGTCCTCAGCATTCCCCTGGTATGCGAGGACGCGCTGAGCGCGTCCTCGCATTGGGGTCAGCGTTCGGCCGGGTACCGGCCGATCGCTGGCCCCTCCGGTGCGGGCTGACATCCTGGATGTCAGCCCGGCATCCGGAGCAGTGGCCGCCATTATTATGTGTCATCGCGCCCCCGCGATGACACATAATTCAGGCGCCCCCCCCGCATGTGCGGAGGAGGCGCCTGAAAGGGAGGGGGGTGAGGTCCTTCGGACCTCTCTCCCTCCCGATCGGCGGCTCACAGGGGCTTAACCCAGGCATCATTTGGAAGGGCACAGCCTGCCCTTCCAAATGATGCCTGGCATTAACCCCTGGGGAGCTGGATCGCAAATCGGCGCTGAAAAGCGCCGATTTGCGATCCTTCCCGGGAGCTGGCCGACATCTTGGATGTCGGCCAAGCTTCCAGGAACTCCCCCAGAGGACTGGCGTCATCGTGCGCAGCACGATGACGCCAGTCCTAGCATTAACCCCTAACTGCCACGAAGTGTGGAGATAGGGAGTTCCAATGAACTCCCTATCTCCCGATCCGTGGCAGTTAGGGGTTAAATTTTGATATCGTTGGATCGGCCAGAGCATGGCCGTTCCAACGATACCAAACATGAAAGTAAAAAAAATTGTAAAAAAAAAAAAAAAAAAAAAAAGAAAAAAAAATTAAAAAAAAAAATAATAAAAAAAAAAATAAACACTTTTTTTTTTTTTTTTTGTTTTGTTAATGCAGCAATATTGTTCCCATTTCAATTATAATGTGAACAATGATGCTGCATTAACGATTTTTGTATGCGGTGCGTTTGTTAAAAATGGTGTCATTTTCCCCAAAAAAAAATGTAACGAGACCCCATCTCTAATTTTTTTAACAAGCGCACCCCATACAAAATATATCCGCAATTGCTCGCATGTTAAAATGTGGAAAAAAACACTTTACACGCTGTAAATTATTGAAAATACATATTTTATTGCATTTTTTGTTATAATATACAAACATGACATAACGTATACATATAATAATGACATATTATGAATCTACCGAGTCTGACGGAAAGAACGATATATAATATGTCGATGTCATATACTAAAATAAGCCTTCAAAACACGTTTAAACATGATGCGCAAAACAGGTAAAAAATGACCTCAGCACAGGGGCGGGAAAAGCCTCAGCAGCGAAAGGGTTAAAGGGCTACTACCCCCCAGAAAATGAAATGTCCTCACTGTGTTCATTTGATGATGCTGATATCTTACATGTGTTTGTTTTTCTCTTGTATGTTTAGTTAAGAAAATATTTCCCTCTATATGTGTCACTGGGTGCATCCATTGTGTGATATTTTCCTCTATATGTGTCACTGGGTGCATCCATTGTGTGATATTTTCCTCTATATGTGTCACTGGCTGCATCCATTGTGTAATATTTCCCTCTATATGTGTCACTGGCTGCATCCATTGTGATATTTCCCTCTATATGTGTCACTGGGTGCATCCATTGTGTGATATTTTCCTCTATATGTGTCACTGGCTGCATCCATTGTGTAATATTTCCCTCTATATGTGTCACTGGCTGCATCCATTGTGTGATATTTTCCTCTATATGTGTCACTGGGTGCATCCATTGTGTGATATTTTCCTCTATATGTCACCGGCTGCTTCCATTGTGTGATATTTTCCTCTATACGTGTCACTGGGTGCATCCATTGTGTGATATTTTCCTCTATATGTGTCACTGGATGCATCCATTGTGTGATATTTTCCTCTATATGTGTCACTGGGTGCATCCATTGTGTGATATTTTCATATATATGTGTCACTGGGTGCATCCATTGTGTGATATTTTTTCTCTATATGTGTCACTGGGTGCATCCATTGTGTGATATTTTCCTCTATATGTGTCAATGGGTGCATCCATTGTGTGATATTTTCCTCTATATGTGTCACTGGTGCATCCATTGTGTGATATTTTCCTCTATATGTGTCAGTGGGTGCATCCATTGTGTGATATTTTCCTCTATATGTGTCACTGGGTGCATCCATTGTGTGATATTTGCCTCTATATGTGTCACTGGGTGCATCCATTGTGTGATATTTCCTCTATATGTGTCACTGGGTGCATCCATTGTGTGATATTTTACTCTATATGTGTCACTGGGTGCATCCATTGTGTGATATTTTCATATATATGTGTCACTGGGTGCATCCATTGTGTGATATTTTCCTCTATATGTGTCACTGGGTGCATCCATTGTGTGATATTTTCCTCTATATGTGTCAATGGGTGCATCCATTGTGTGATATTTCCTCTATATGTGTCACTGGGTGCATCCATTGTGTGATATTTTCCTCTATATGTGTCACTGGGCATCCATTGTGTGATATTTGCCTCTATATGTGTCACTGGGTGCATCCATTGTGTGATATTTATTTTCCTCTATATGTGTCACTGGGTGCATCCATTGTGTGATATTTTCCTCTATATGCGTCACTGGGTGCATCCATTGTGTGATATTTTCCTCTATATGCGTCACTGGGTGCATCCATTGTGTGATTTTTTCCTCTATATGTGTGGGATTTATTCAAAGGATATCACCAGGGGTAGATTAGAAGTATTTTAAGCTCCCTGTCTTATCTCATTCAGCTGCCATCTCTTGAGTCTTGAGTAACCCGGAAAACACAATACACCCCCTGGTGCCTTATCTAAACATTCCCTCCTCTACCTGTTTAAGTGTTAAATACTGTAGAAGATAAAGCATAGCCACAAAGTATAACTTGTGCTTTGATTTTGGTAAATGTTGTATCATGGGAAAAATCCACTAAATGGAAACAGGAGATAAAAAAATGTATGTTATGTTTTCTTTTTACATGCAACTAGTTAGAGAAAAAAAAACAGCAGCGTGTGTTTTATAATGTGGTTTTGTTTGTACTGCATAAGTGATCTTGTTACAGCTTATGTTAGTAACAGTGTCCCTTTAAGAGCAAGCTTGTTCCTGACCATTTCTCTAGTATGTTTTCCAGGGACAAGAGGAGTAACGTCTATATTGTACAAAAATGTCAAAATGAATGTCTTTCATCATATGTATTATTAAATTAATAAATTTGATCACATGAGATACATTGGTTTGAAAGAAAAGGACCCCGAAGGCAGGAAATGAGCAATACTACAATACACCTACACCCACAGACACACATACAGACAGATACTTATTAGTGATGGACCGAACACCCACGTTTTCGGTTCGCATTCAAACTCGTACACCCGAAAAAAGTTTGACCGCGAACGCAAACACAATTCGAACACCATGCAAGTCAATGGGGCTCGAACGTCCAAAAATTAAGGTCCCCTCCAAGAGGGCATATATGCAAGATATTGGCCATAAAAGGTGTATGGGGTCCGGGTACTGCCCTGGGGGACAGGAAACAATAAAAAAAAAGGAAAAAGGTTTTCAACCCTTTCACTGCTGAGTGCAGAGCCATTTCACCGCTGTGCGCTGAGCTCATTTTTACCGCTTTTGCTCATGTTTAAACGCGATTTGAAGTCATGGGAAATGTTTGACCAACAGGGAGTGGGAAATGTTTGACCAACAAAGAGTGGGAAATGTTTGACTAACAATGAGTGGGAAATGTTTGACCAACAAGGAGTGGGAAATGTTTGACCAAAAAGGAGTGGGAAATGTTTATGAATCCCATAGGCCTCAATGTTAAAAATATTCCTGTTTTAATTCAATATTTGATAAACAGTTTATTATTATATTCTGCACTAAAGAGTCTCTTTATTTTTAGATTTTTTAGGATCTTTTAACCCTTTCGCTGCTGAGGCATTTCACGCCTGTGTGCTGAGCTCATTTTTACCGGTTTCGCTCATCATGTTTAACCGTGTTTTGAAGCTTTATTTTAATATATGACCCAGACATATTATATATCTTTCTTTCCGGCAGACTCGGCAGATTCATTATATATAATTAATATATGTATCCGTCATTTCCTGTCTGTATATTATAACAAAAAATGCAATAACATTTGAATTTTCAATAATTTACAAAGTGTAAAGTGTTTTTTTTCACATTTTAACATGCGAGCATTTGCGGTTATATTTTCTATGGGTTGCGCTTGTTAAAAAAATTAGAAATGGGGTCTCGTTACATTTGTTTTGGGGGAAAATTACATGATTTTTAACAAACGCACCCCATACAAAAATCGTTAGTGCAGCATCATTGTTCACATTATAATTGAAATGGGAACAATATTGCTGCATTAACAAAACAAAAAAAACAAAAAAAACTTGTTTATTTTTTTTTTAATTATTATTTTTTATATATTTTTTAAATTTTGTCTTAAATTTTACATGGTCATGTTTGGTATCGTTGGAAAGGCCATGCTCTGGCCGATCCAGCAATACCAAACATTAACCCCTAGCTGCCACGGATCGGGAGATAGGGGGTTCATTGGAAGCCCCTATCGCCACCATTGGTGGCAACTAGGGGTTAACTCCCAGACTGACATCATCACGCTATGCACGATGACGCCAGTCATCAGAGGGAGTTCCTGGAAGCTTGGCCGACATCCAGGATGTCGGCCAGCTCCGGGAGAGGATCACGATTCGGTGCTTTACCGGTGATCCGGCACCCAAGGAGTTAAAGCCAGGCTGTGCCCTTTCAAACCTTGCCTGGCTTTGATCGCTGGCCCCCGGCGATCGGTAGGAAGAGAGGTCCAAAGGACCTCCCCCGCTCCCTTTCAGGCACCTCCTCCGCAATCGCGGGGGGGCACCTGAAAGAGATGTCATCGCGCCAGCGGGGTCCCGGAGTGCCGGCTGACATGCAAGATATCACATGCAAGCCCGGGGGGGAAGCAATCAGCCGGAATCACGGCTGATTGCTGCCTCCCGTGCTAGGACGCGCTCAGCGCGTCCATAGCACAGGAGGTGCATTTGGCCGAGCGCATCCTTAGCAGCCAAGTGGTTAAGCATTTTTTGGAATTTCTGTGAAAAAAAAATTTTTTGCTTGAACTTACCGTGAACTTCCTGAAAAGTTAAAATTTCGCAAATTTTCGAACAGCCGATGTTCGAATCGAACTTCGAACCAATTCGAACCGGCAGCCCATCCCTAACGCTTATAGCCCAATAGATAGTTTTCTTTAGATTGTGTTTCAATATGAAATTGACAGCTCTATAAACACAAATAAAGCAACTTTTAAAATTATTCTCACAGTTAATCCTATTTGCATTCCTGGAAATATATTTAATTAATATGGTTTGCATCTTCCTCTAAAAATTCTTGAGGTTTTCCTGTTTCTAATAAGCTCATCATGTTGTTTCCCACTAAGTATCTTCCAGCAAATATTCCCCATCGCTTGCAAGCATTCAGAAAAGAATGGGAAAGGCTTAATGAGAAGATATCCGTTTAACTCTGTAGGGGTTAATCAGAGAGAGCCGATCGGGCCCCGAAATGGCATTTTCGGGGCCATTCGGCAGAAAGCAGGCTTCAAATGTTGGCGAATTGCCAGCAAGTATAGTGCCTGTTCGACAGCAGTGAAATCCCCCATAGAGAAGCAATGATTGATCTATTCATAGACACTGACCAGCAGTGAAATGTCAGTGAAATGCCCTGATCTTCTGTGGTTTTATTCAGCAGGTTTATTCAGGCGAACACCATAGGTTTCAATGTTAAAAATATTCCCATTTTTATACAATATCTAATAAACAGTTTATTATTTTAATCTGCAGCTAAAAGTCTCTTTATTTTTTTTTCTCCAAAAATCAGTTTTTTTAATAGCATTTTTTCTTATTTCTGTAACAGACCTTTTTATTATCATTCATTGGATTTATTATCATTCATTGGATCTTATAGGTAAATTCCAGGCATTTTCATTCAGTAGCTTTTTTGCAAACAGCGTTTCAATTTTAACATTTCAAAGTTTGTTTTTTTACCCCGTTCGTCAACTTGTCGGCTTTTTACGGCTGCTGGTCATCAGCTTTTTCATGACAGGTTCGGTGGATCATCAGATCGGATCCAATATTTTCTGCACATTGTGTTATCCTTTATTTATTTAGCACCACATATTCCGCAGCGCTTTACAAGGTTAGTGTGCAAGGGGTTAATACATTAGAATACCACACATGGATGATACGACCTGATTCAGGGGATCCTGTTCAAATGGAACTTACAATCTATGAGATGTACAAGTATTTTGTGAGGTAGGTGCATCCATATGGTTAGGTGTCTTGCCCAAGGACACTCGCTGGTGGCGTCTTCTGAGTGGGATCGAGTCGTCTTTCCATGATTGTAGAGCAGCGACCCGGTGGTTAGATTAAACCCACTTCTCATAAAGTTGAGACTTGCTTCTCCACAGTTGTATTGGAGGGATGTGCAGAACGGGATTTTGACTTCTTCACGGTCGAAAGGTAGAGACGTTACCACTGGACTCCACAGCCGATATTGTGTGGTAAGTAAGTATGTACCGTTAGGTGTCTTTGACCAAGGACACTTACTGTAGAGGTGCTCTGGCCGGGATTCAAACCTGGGTCTACACGGTTAAAGAGCAGTGATGTTACCTCTACTCCAAACAGCCAGTACATATTAACTGGTAAATACTGTAAATTAGGTAAACAAGAGCCACAAGCAATGCTTTTGGTAAATATTGCATTATGGGAAAAATACACAAAATGGAAACAAGAGATAAATACCTAACTATATTTTCCTTTTTTACATGCAATTACTGCAAGCAAAGAAGAAAACCCAGCAGCATGTGTTTTATAATGTGATCTCTCCTTTACTCCTCACATTCAGTGACAAACCAAATCCTGCTACTTCCACTTAAAAAAATTGAACGCATCCGACCGTGTCTTAATAAGGACTCTGCTAAAATGCTCATCCAAGCTCTTATTATTATCTCCCGCCTTGACTACTGTAACCTCCTTCTCTCTGGCCTGAAGAGATCCCAGATTCTCCCTCTGCAGTCTGTAATGATTTCCTGTGCCAGGCTCATCCACCTCACCTCCCGCATCTTTCACACCTCACCCCTTTGTCAATCTCTACACCGGCTTCCTATAGAATCCAATTCAAAACATTGGTGCTTACTTACAAAAGTCTCCATAACCGCGCCCCTGCCTACATCTCCTCCCTTATTAACAGGTACATCCCACCCCATCCACTTTGCTCTGCCAGTGATCTGATGCTATCAGCTCCATGAACCCGCAGCCCCAACTCCCACCTTCAAGACTTCTCAGCCCTCTTTCTTTGGAACTCCCTCCCCCGCAACATCAGACTCTCCCCGTCTCTCCAGTCCTTCATGAAGTCTCTGAAAACTCATTACACTTTAGAGAAGCCTTTCATCTCACTCCCTAATCCCCTCTGTTCATTATCAGCTGCATCTTCCCACACAACCCACATGTGCCCCGCTGCTTCACATTCTTTACTAACCCTCACCTAGTGTACCACCCCTATCCTTCTAGATTGTAAACTCAAAGCAGGGTCCCCTCGCCTACTGTACTGTGTGTTGAACCTGTATGTATATTTGTTGTTCTGTCTCCCACTGTACAGCGCTACAGAACTTGTTAGCACTTTATAAAACAGTTACAGTTGCAAATTTTTATAAAGTGAACTAAACGTGCTGGACCAACTAAACAGGTGAATCACTTTTTCTGCCTGAGAACAAATGGACAAAATTTATTGATAAAACATAACTTTTATTGTCACTCAATAGAGATTAAAAATAAATAAAGAACCTGATATTGATCAAGATTCACAGACAAAAAACATACAGGGTTATTCAAAGAGAGTCGATGTGGCCCCGAAATGTAACCGGACATTGAAATTTAGTGAACGGCTACATTTCCTGGCCATTCGGCTATTCAGAGAGCAGGCAGTTCGCCAAATGTTGGCGAATTTCCTGCACGTACATATTCAAAGTGTCTGCATCACAATGCAATTAAAAGAATCCTTTAAACACCATATGATTCGGCTTCAGCACCAACTGAGGCATAAATCGCAAAATAGATGCCAATATCGTATAACCTTTAGCAAAATATTAAATTCAGTAAAGCTGCTGGGGTGAAAATTGGGATAGAGGTTCCCTGCTCCCCGCTCACCCGACGTGCGTTTCACCTTGCTAGGCTCGTCAGGAGTGCTTAAAGAGGTATGAAAAATAGTGTGCCTTTTAAACTTACATATCGGGATACGTAAGTAAAGGATCCTTTTAATTGCTTTATGATGCAGGCAATTTGAATTTTGGTGGTAGTATCTGATGATCAAATGATGCAATATTCATATCACAATTTGGTTCTATAGGGACCAATATCTATATACCTTGTAAGATAAATTGTTTGCTTCTCCTAATGGGGAGAAGTTTTGTTGTGTTTCTGTTGTGGAGAATACACTAATACAGGGCTCAAAATTTCCACTCGCCTACTCGCATTTGGCGAGTGGAAATTAAGTGAGGGCGAGTGGAAATGCACACACAGGCAGCACAATAAATTATTTTGTGCTGCATATTCCGGTGGTGTCACTGTGCAGCCTCCCCTTCCCCAGGCAGCACGGTGGCAGGGATCAGCTGCCTAACCTGACCCAGCTTGTTTCTGTCATTGGCAGGGGGTGGAGAGGAGCTTCCCTGCCTCCTCGCTCTGCTCACATTGGGCTCTGATGACTGGGTATACATGTATCTGGGTTCTGATGTCTGGGTATTAATGTTATTTTGTAACTTTATTCTAAATAAAACCTTTAACAGTGTAATTCTATAAGATAATTTAAGGGTGTGTGTTTAGGGGCAGAGTTAAGGGCTGGGTAGGAGTTAGGTGGAGCAACTGGTGGCAAGTAACTCTTATGGCCTGGTTAGTAGCTTGGGACTTGAAATTTTGAGCCCTGCACTAATACACCCAGTTTGCAGTAATTATCAATTGGGTGGAGTAAATTCCTCTGACTCCTTTCCTCCTCCATTGTTCTCCTCTTTTTGTACTTATATACCATTTGAGTATTCATTGATATCAGCTTAATTATCAGGTTTAGCACCAGTAATATAGGAGTATACACAGTGGCATCTTGGTTTTAACTATCAGGGTTATTCAGAGAGCGGTGAAAAGCAGGAGAATGGCTGGAGAATGGAAAATTCTAGGTCAAAATAGCCGATTTAGAAAGTGGGAGAAATTTTCTGGTTTGGCTACTTTGACCTAGAATTTTCCATTCTCCAGCCATTCTCCTGCTTTTCACCTCTCTCTGAATAATCCTGTGTATGTTTTTTGTTTGTGGATCTTGATCAATATCAGGTTCTTTATTTTAATCTCTATTGAGTGACAATAAAAGTTATGTTTTATCATTTGTTCTCAGGCAGAAAAAGTGATCCACCTGTTTAGTTGGTCCAGCACGTTTAGTTAATTTAGGGTTAAACCCCTGTCTTCTCCTGTGACTGTTTATTGCTACAGTATATAACATTTCTTTCTTACGTATGACGTTGCACAACACCACGGGCCCTATTACATTCTTTGCGCCCAATTTTGCGTGCGCGCAAAAATGCATTAACGCGAGGGGCAAAACCCTTTGCGCTGAACATCGTATTACGACGTTCGCGCACAAAATGCGCGTTAACGTCTAACGTGAGTGACCCTTCGCGAACCCTTTGCGAGCGCAATTTAGTGCGCACATCCTATACTTAACATTGTGAGCACAAATGCGTTTGTGCACTGGTGCGCGCATGGTATTACAATCTTAGTGCAAAATTTATTAACGGACAATGTTTGCGCGCATAATTTTAACGTCTTTGAAAAGCTGGCGGTAACGGCAAATTGTAACAACCTGACCGTACCAAACTGCGGATTCACAATGGAGAAGGTCGATGCGCACGGGTTTTTTTACTAGATCCGTCAAAAATGACGGTCACTACCTTGTCTTCTGTCAGAACGTACGTCTGTTGTGCGCAGTCTGCACAAAACGCGTTCGTCTGACGGACTTGCGTTAAAAATTACATTGCGCTCACTGATTTCTGCGCGGTACTTTGCGCGGATTTTTTGCGCGTTGGTTTTACGAGCACAATTTCCCGACGGATGAAAAAATGCACGTGGAATGTAATTCCAGCGGTGATTTTCATGCGTTAACGTTTAACGCTTCACGGGAAAAAAAAAGGCGTTTAGCGTGCGTTTTTGCTTTAACCCTTTCGCTGCTGAGGCATTTCCCGCCTCTGTGCTGAGGTCATTTTTACCGGTTTTGCTCATCATGTTTAAACGTGTTTTGAAGGCTTATTTTAGTATATGACCCAGACATATTATAAATCGTTCTTTCCGTCAGACTCGGCAGATTCAGAATATGTCATTATTATATGTATACATCATGACCTGTCTGTATATTATAACAAAAAATCCAATAAAATATGAATTTTCAATAATTTACAACGTGTAAAGTGTTTTTTTTTCACATTTTAACATGCGAGCAATTGCGGTTATATTTCGTATGGGGTGCGCTTGTTAAAAAAATTAGAGACGGGGTCTGGTTACATTTTTATTTGGGGAAATTTACGCGATTTTTAACAAACGCACCGCATGCAAAAATCGTTAGTGCAGCATCATTGTTCACATTATAATTGAAATGGGAACAATATTGCTGCATTAATGAACCAAAAAAAAAGAAAAAAACTTTGTTTATTTTATTTATAATTTTTTTTCTTTTTAAAAAACTTTTTCATAGTCATGTTTGGTATTGTTGGAACGGCCATGCTCTGGCCGATCCAACAATATCAAACATTAACCCCTAACTGCCACGGATCGGGACATAGGGGGTTCATTGGAACCCCCTATCTCCACCATTGGTGGCAGTTAGGGGTTAACTCCAGGACTGGCGTCATCATGCTATGCACGATGACGCCAGTCCTGAGGGGGCATTCCCGGAAGCTTGGCCGACATCCAAGATGTTGGCCAGCTCTGGGGCCGGATCACGAACCGGCGCTTTTCGGCGCTGATTCATGATCCGGCCCCCATGGGGTTAATTCCAGGTACCGTTAGGAAGGGCAGGCTGCACCCCCTGCACCCCGGCGATCGGGAGGGAGAGAGGTCCAAAGGACCTCCCCCCATCCCTTTCAGGCGCCTCCTCCGCACATGCGGGGGGCGCCTGAATTAGATGTCATTGCGCCGCCGCGATGACATCTAATTGTGCCGGCGGCAGTTCCGGGTGCTGGGCTGACATCGAGGATGTCAGCCCGCACCAGGGGGCACAGCGATCGGCCGGAACCCGGCCGATCGCTGGCCCCAAAGGGAGGACGCACTCAGCGCGTCCTCCGCAAGGAACTCTACCTGCGGGTGGACGCGCTGAGCGCGTCCTTCGCAGCGAACGGGTTAAGAATGTAATAGGGCCCTACATTTGTGTAGTGATTTTTCTGTTTTATAAAGTGCTTTTATTTGTTATGCATGTAAGACTCTCACTCCTTTCGCTCGCTTGAGATGCCAGTATTTGCCATATACACTGGTCTAGCTCCAGCAATCCCCTTTATTCATGTCAGTTTTCATATTTGCATTTAAACCTCTTTTGCTGCATCCAGGTTCCTGGGCTCCAGTCTGGACTTTCCCTGGATTCCACAGAACACCAGGTGTGGCTCATTTCCACCTGGGAGGCCTCCATAAATAGGAGCTACTCCTAAGAACCTATGCTTCTGCATTGTGTCTGACTTGGATCATTACTAGAAGTCACCATGAAGTGTGGACCTGTTCCTGGTTTCTCCTTTACTCACCTGTGAGCTCCTGCTGCAAAGATCTGTTTGCTTTATCCGTGTATTGACCTTTGACTTTGGACTTTGACCATTCTCTGGACTCTCCTATTTTTGCTACCTACTTGGATTACATGATACCACGATATCTGCAAGTTCCTGCAAACCATATTGTTCCTGTAATTTAACCCCCTCTGTTTTGCCTTAGTTATGTTTGCCCTGTATTCTGTATTTATTATATTTTCTTTGCCCTTTTATCCTCTGTTTAGTATTTTCTCCTTGTCTGCTCTCTTCCTGTCATCCCCATGTTCTTGGTTTTCCTTTGCTAGTCTTTTCTCTTTCTTGCCAGTATTTAGTTATTCCTGCCTCGCACCTGTTCATAGTAATTCTTGCTGTTTACTTTATTCTCTTAAGATCCTTTCCTGTCTCGCCCCTCTTCTTTGCTTTTCCTTATTATTCTCCTTCCATTCTCACCCCGTGCTTAGTTTCTCCTAGTCACCCTCTTTTTGTGTAGTCCCTATTAGGGATGAGCTGTTCGGGTTCGGACGGTTCGGGGTTCGACCCGAACTTAGCCTGTTCGAGCAGATCGCGAACCCCGAACATTTCCGGGTGTTCGCCGCATGTTCGACCACAATGGACCACAATGCATTTTCCCACTGCCTGAAGCTCCTAATTGGCTACAGCCTTGCACCTGACCACAGGTCTGGTGCAAGACTGGTTGAACACTATGCCAATCACCGCTCAGAGTCCTGATTGGGCAAATTTTGCCCAATCATGGGCTCACAGAGCTAAGTCCCGCAGCACACTATATAAGGTTTCAACGCAGCGCTTCTGCACGCATTTCAGAGGAGATTTCAAAGAAGATAGTTGTGTGTGTTGTTACTGCCGGTCTGCCACGCTACTGGGGGGGTCTCATTTCGGCCAAATATCAGGGAATTTAGGTGATGTGTGTCTTGTCACTGTGCCAGCAAGTTTTTTTTGGGGTTTACAACTTTATTTAAAACATTTGTGTATTGAGGTGATTTTTTGGGTCTTGTCACACTGTGCCAGCAAGTCTTTTTGGGTCTCATTTATACCAAATATCAGGGAATTTAGGTGATGTGTGTCTTGTCACTGTGCCAGCAAGTTTTTTTGGGGTTTACAACTTTATTTAAAACATTTGTGATTTGAGGTGATTTTCTGGGTCTTGTCACTGTGCCAGCAAATCTTTTTGGGGCTCACTAATTTCTTACACTTGTGAATTAAGGTGATCTGTGTCTCGTCATACAAAAAGTACCACGCTGTATTTTTGGGCTCACTAATTTCTTTAAAACACTTGGGAATTAAGGTGATCCTCTGTGTCTCGTCACACAGCCAGCAATTTTTTTTGGGACTCACTAATTTCTTTAAAACATTTGTGAATTAAGGTGATCTGTGTCTTGTCACACAAACAGTACCACGCATTATTTTGGGGCTCACTAATTTCTTTAAAACATTTGTGAATTGAGGTGATCTGTCTCTTGTCACTGGCTGCCAGCTATCAGTGTGTCTCACTGAGTTATACCAGATACCAGAGTTATTTAAATCTTTATACCAGAGTTGAATCAGAGTTCTGTATATATTAATCTATATATCACTCACCATGTCTGAAAGAACAAAAAGGACAGGCAGACGCTCCCAGCCACAGATAAGAGGGCAAGCAGCCCCTGTGTCGGGAGGCTGTGCCTCTGGTCGTGGTGGACGTGGTGCATCCTCTGCAGGGGCACGCTTGTCCTTTCTAACTGGTGCTGGCCGTCTTAAGCAGCAGCAGCAACATACAGAGGACTTGGTGGAATGGCTAACCAGGCCATCCTCATCCTCCGAGTCCTCTGCCAGCCATTCTTCTAGTGCTTTACAGTCCACCTCAGCTGCCAAAGCATCTAATGCAGCCTCCATGTCCACAGCTACTCCTGCCGTAGCCTCGCTATCACACACGGAGAAGTCAGCTGAATTGTTTGACTACAATGAGAGTGACATGCTGCTTGAGGATGCGCAGCAAGTACAGTGCTCTGATTCAATCTCTGAGGTTGAGCAAGGGAGTATAATCAACCTAGAGGAAGGGGGTGCCAGTGATGACACACAAATAACTGGCACTCATGTTGCCCCAGCAGCTGCAGCATACTGCCAAGTTGGCTCCAGTGACGAGGAGATAGGGGGTGAAGATGACATTGATGATGATGTCACTGACTCCACCTGAGTGCCAGATCGAACTGAGGAATCAAGTGAGGAGGAGGAGGAGGACACAGCAAACACGAGGCACAACATCCTCTGTGACCAACCGTAGCACTAGCCAGTCCAAGGCATCACATGTCAGAGCTGCTCCGGTGCAGAGCGCTGTTGTCTCAAAGAACACATGCAGGAACTCTGCTGTCTGGGAGTTCTTTAAGAAATGTGCAGCAGACCCCACTGTTGCTATTTGTAATCTATGTCAGAGGAGGCTGAAGCGTGGGATAAACACCGGACACTTGGGTACCACGTGCTTGAGGCGACATATGAACAAGTGCCACACATCCCGTTGGGACAAAACTTTGCATAGGTCCTCCTCATCCTCCTCTGTCTCTACCCACACTGTATGTCCTGCCATGCAATTCCCTACAACCTCCACCGACAGGGATGATGCTACAGTAATGGATGTACCAGCAGGTCCTTCCTCACAATGTGACATCATCCCAGTAGCTGAAGATTTACGCAGTCAGATTACGTTGCCGCAGCTGCTGCAGCGAAAGAAAAAATATTGTCCCAACCATCCCCAAGCACAGCGTCTAAATGCCAGCTTAGCAAAATTACTCGCATTGCAGCTGCTGCCTTTTCAGCTGGTGGACTCTGCTCCCTTCCGTGAATTTGCTGAATGCGCTGTACCACAGTGGCAGGTTCCAAAACGCCATTACTTTTCACGCAAGGCCATTCCAGCACTATACCAACACGTGGAAGACAATGTTATCCAGTCATTGGGAAAGGCAGTCAGCAGCAAGGTGCATGTCACTTTAGACACGTGGTCCAGCAAGCATGGACAGGGTCATTACATTTCCTTCACGGCACACTGGGTAACTCTGATTGCAGCTGGGAGGGATCCAAGACGGGGCTCTGTGCTGGAGCTTGTTCATCCACCATGCCTCCAGAAAGCTGCTTGTATGAGATCTGTCTGCTCCACCACCACCACCTCTTCCTCCTCCTCCTCCTCCTTCTCTGTCTCTGGCGAAGTGGCAGTTAAACCGACGCCTGACAGGGTCTAAGCAATGGCTCAAGCAAAAAGATGCCATACTGTGCTTGAGCTGGTTTGTTTAGAGGACAGAAATTTTGTCAGCTCTGCAGGGGCAGGTGCAGAGATGGTTTATACCACGCCAGCTTGAGCTGGGAATGATCGTCTGCGATAATGGCAGCAACCTTCTCTCCGCCCTACGCAAGGGTAAATTTACGCATGTACCATGCCTAGCACACGTCCTAAATCTGGTGGTACAGCGTTTCCTAACCAAGTACCCAGGGCTGCCAGAGCTTCTCATCCAGGCCAGAAAAGTCTGCAGCCACTTCAGACGGTCATTCCCAGCAAGCGTTCGCCTGGCAGAAATTCAAAGAGAATTCCACCTTCCCACAAACCGTCTGATCTGTGATATGCCCACCAGGTGGAATTCAACATTAGCAATGCTGCAGCGTCTGCACAAGCAGCAGAGGGCCATCAACGAGTACCTGTGTGAGTATGGCACAAGGACAGGTTCAGGTCAACTTGTTTTTTTTTCCCCCTCGCAGTGGCTGATGATCAAGGATGCATGCACTGTACTGTCACCATTTGAGGAGGCAACGAGGATGGTGAGCAGGGACAGTGCATGCATCAGTGACACAATTCCTTTAGTGTTCCTGCTGGAGCACACTCTGCGGGGAATTATAGATGTGGTTCTAGAGGCAGAGCAGCGGGAGGAAGAGGAGGCCTTCCCTAGCTCTCAAGGCCCCAGTCTTTCCGCAGACAGCATTCCAGCGGGTCCTACTCAGATCAGACAGGAGGAGGATGAGGAGGAGGAGGACTATTTAGTGACTATATTTCCTACATATTTATTTTCTGTTAATCTGTATATTTGTGTTGTTAATATCTTACATTGTATTACTTTGTATTTCTGTAAATGTAACACTTCAATGTACTTGAACCCAGGACATACTTGAAAACGAGAGAAATCTCAATGTATCCTTCCTGGTAAAATCCTTTATAAATAAATAAATAAATAAATAAATAAATTTAATTAGTGGGGGTATTGAAGGTGGGGATTCCTCAAGACAGGGTTTTGTGTGCCCAGAAACAGAAGGGCTTGTGCGTGGCTGGGAGTGCACGATACGGTCATCCTCATTGACCAGGAAGACTCGGCAGCTAATGCCACCTCCAACCTATGCTGCATGGGCTCCCTAATGATGCAAAGCCTGCTAAAGGACCTCAGGATTCGTGCTATCAAGGAGAGGGATCATTACTGGTTGACAACCCTTCTTGATCCACGATACAAGGGGAAAGTTGCAGAGCTCATCCTGCCCGCACAGAGGGAGCACAGGATGACAAAACTTGAGGACGCTCTAAGGCTGGGGTCAGACCAGCGCACTTTTAACGTGCGTTCTGGCGCACATAATTACGGCCGCACTAGCAGCAGATGACGGGCAATGACGGCCAATATACGATGTACGGCCGCACAAAAGTCCGGCCGTGCAATGCAAGTGGAATTTGAACGCATTTTTTTGAGAACGCTGAACCGCTAGTACTGACGTACTGAGTGCGCAGCTGCGGCATAGCGGCGTGTGTGCGTGATTAGGAGATGTCAGACGCTGCTAATGTCCAGCCTACATAACGTCCAGACGCAAAAAGAGTTTTATTGATGATCCGTACAAAATCACGCCCGAAAATGCGCGTCGTCTGACCATTTTTGCGCATTCCGTGAAAAAATACGTCAGTGCGTTCGGACGCACTTCTTCACGTTCGCGGGGAAAAATGCTTTCGTCTGACCCTAGCCTAAAGCGAAACCTGTGTAACACCTTTCCAGGCACTGTTAGATTACCAAGTGCTGACACACGTGCAGGTGATCAGAGGAATAGCGGTGAAGGCCAGGGCCGCTTGACTGAGGCATTTTTACATTTTTTTAGTCCTCGACGCCCAGGGACGTCAAATGTAGGCACCCATTGCTAGCATCTTCACCATATGGTGCAGGACTACTTAGGGGCAAGGGCAGACCTGGATACCTTTCCAGCAGATGATCCACTGGCTTACTGGGTGTTGAGATTGGATCACTGGCCAGAATTTAGCCAATATGCTATGCAGCTACTAGGTTGCCCTTCATCTAGCGTGCTTTCCGAAAGGACGTTCAGTGCCGCTGGAGGTTTTGTCACAGACAAAAGAGTGCGTCTGTCCACCGACTCTGTAGACCGGCTGACATTTCTAAAAATGAATCAGTCCTGGATCAGCAGCTATCAATCCCCTCATGCCGAAGTAACGGAATAGATCGGGTATGTCTTCTGCATGCACAAAACCTCCAGCACTGAACTCTTCCACAATACCACAAAAGGGTTACGGTGTGAATGCACTTGCTGCCATGAAAGGCACAATATTTGGCTGCACTGACGCCTGTGCCAGATTTATAGAATTTAAATTTTTTGAACAGCAGGGTCCAACCCTGCACTCTTCCACAATACTACAGAGGGGTTACTGTATGATGATACTTGCTGGCCTGGCATTAAAGGCACAATATCTGGGTGCACTGACGCCCATTACCAGATCAAAAACTTTTCAATATAGAACCACATGGTCCACCCCTGCACTCTTCAACCATAACACAGAGGGGTTACTGTATGATGATACTTGCTGCCCTGGCAGTCTTGCACCAAAGGCAGCATATCTGGGTGCACTGACGCCCATTCCCAGATTCATATCTTTTTAATATAGGACCGCATGGTCCACCCCTGCACTCTTCCACAATACCACAGAAGGGTTACTGTATGATAGTACTTGCATGCCTGGCACTAAAGGCACAATATCTGGGTGCACTGCCATTGACGCCTGTATCAGATTCATATCCTCAGAGGGGTTACGGTGTGACGGCACTGTTGCCGACGCTAAAAGCCCAATTTTAAAGCACCTATTGTTACTTTCATCCAAAGCCTGCATAAGTTTCACAATAATTTAGCCAAAAAAAACACTAAACTTTTTCTGCGCGTCCTAAAATGTCTTTTCATACAGGCTGCCGCCCCAAGCAGTTGTTATAGATAGATTAAAGGAAAAGCATTTACCGTCATATGAAACGTCATTTTTTTGTTTTTAAGTGTTTCTATACATCCTAGAAATCCGCCACTTCACGGGCAGGTTATGGGGACCTCCTAGGCACAATATTTGAAGGAATTTTTGGTTTTTATTTTTAACCCTTATTTCATGAAAAACTCACTGTTCCTTTAAAAATGTTTTTTTTAAAACTTTTTGTCCTTGTTCCCTGTCCCCCAGGGCACTACCCGGACCCCCATACACCTTTTATGGCAAATATGTAGCATATATGCCCTCTTGGAGGGCACTCTAAAAAACCAAATTTTCAGCCCCATTGACTTGCATGGGGGTTCGGGTTCGGGTTCGGTCCCGAACAAATGGGATGTTTTGGCTCGAACCGAACTCGGGGAGTGTTCGGCTCATCCCTAGTCCCTATTCCTAGTTATTCTGTATAAGCCCCTTTCCTGTCCAGCCCTTCTACTGTATTGTTTAGATACTTTCTATTTCAGTTCTGTATCTACATAGTTACACAGGCTGAAAATAAGACGCGCGTCATCAGGTTAAGCCTTTCACACATCACCTACTGCTGTTGATCCAAAAGAAGGCAAAACACACAGTCTGAAGCGCTCGCCAATATGCAACACACTGGGAAAAAATTCCTTCTTGACCCCAGATGGCGTCAGATTCCTTCCTGGATCAAGCAGGTATTCTGACATATTAAATAATATAACCCTTAATAGTCTGTGTCTGAAGGAAGTCATACAGTCGTTGTTTAACCCCTTCACTGCTGAGCCATTTCACATCTTAAAAGAAACACATTTTATTTATTTTTTTATTATTGTAATCACTTTTTTTCTTTACTTTGAACATGGTCATGTTTATCATTGGAAAGGCCATGCTTTAGCCTTTCTAATGATACCAAACATGACCCTGCTAGCTGCCAACATTTGGGAGATATCGGGCTTCAAAGGAACCCCCTATCTCCACCCCATCTTTCCTTAGGAGTCAATGAGGACTTTCCCCACACATCCTCAGCAGTGAAAGGGTTAAAAGTCTGTACAGTCTCTGACCCAACCACCTCAACAGGCAGAGAATTCCATAGCTTTATTGTTCTCACCGTAAAATAATCCTTCCTATGCGTTAGGCTGAATTTCCTTTCGTACAGTCTAAATGGGTGACCTCGTGTCCTGTGTATAGTCCTGTTAATGAATAGGTTTCCAGACAATGGGGGGTGTTTGCTAAAAATCATGTAATTTCCCCCCCCAAAAAAATTTAACGAGTCCCCATTTCTAATTTATTTTAACAAGTGCACCCCATAGAAAATATAACTGCAAAGGCTCGCATGATGTGAAAAAAAATAAACACTTTACACGCTGTAGAAGATTGCAAATTCTAATTTTATTGCATTTTTTTGTTATAATTTTCAGGCAGGACATGACGTATACATATAATAATGATATATTATGAATCTGCTGAGTCTGTCAAAGAAAGATATATAATTTGTCTGGGTTGTTTAAAAATATGTGGCTTCAAATCGCGTTTAAACATGGTGAAACCGGTAATAATTAGCTCCGCACACAGGGCAGGGTGAAATGGCTCAGCAGCGAAAGGGTTAAGACAGGTGCCCAAATTCACACAGCATATTCAAGGTGCGTCTTACCATTGATTTATAAAGAGGCAAAATTATGTTTTCATCCCAAGAGTGAATTCCCCTTTTAATGCCAATACCTTGCTGGCCTTGGCGGCTGCTGTTTGACATTGCGCAGTGTTACTTAGTTTGAAGTCTATGATTATTAGCAAATCCTTCTCCTGCCTTGATATCCCTAACGGTTTTGTTTTACCCTTGTGTTTCTAATAAATACTATTATCTAGCCTCCGCTGTGTCACCGCACACTGGACTCGCTCCTGCTCGCCCTCCACACGCCGCGCCTGACAATGCACAAGTAATCTAGTTACAGTTTATGTAAGAGGTAGTGTCCATTTTAAGGGCAAAAAAGGTAGCTCTATATTTTAGTAGCGTTTCCCTTTAATTCTTCTTATAGAGCCACAACTTTCACGTATCAGATAATTTTAAACCAGGACATACTTGAAAACGAGAGAAATCTCAATGTATCCTTCCTGGTAAAATCCTTTATAAATAAAATAAATAAATTGGGCCAAAAGCGATGGCACTTTTAGGAAACATATGAAATGCCTTTAAGATGTGTTAACCCCTTCCCAACCGCTGACATAATGTGTACGTCCTGCCCACGGGTCTCCCTTAGACCCGCAGACATACATGGTACGTCAGCAGGCTCCTAACCTCCCTCCAGCTGATACTTAACTCCCTCGCCAGCTCCAATGGTGTGTCTGGCAACCTAGAAGCTTGCCTCGCCATTTCCTGGAGGCCGGCAGATGCGATGACGTAATCACGCTGCGTGATGAAATCATCGGCAGGCGCCATTGGGCAAAATTCAGGAAGGGGAGGGCTTCTTTGGAGCCCTCTATCTCCTCAACTGTTAAAGTTGCAGCGATGCAAGTTGCACCGCTGGAAAGGGGAGAGTCTCCCATTTTCAGCAGTGTACAGCATTAACTGTTTTGCTGCCAGATCGTGATTCGACTCCAATTGGCACCGAATCGCGATTCAAACCTGGAGGTGGCTGACATCTTGGATGTCAGCCAAGCCTCTGGGTCACCCCCCCACCCACTGACATCCTCACCATATGTGTGAGAATGTCAGTGGGCCAGTTAACCCCCTAGCTGCCATGTGGAGATAAAGGGATCCAAAGGATCCCCTTATCTCTTGATCCGTAGCAGGGTCATGTTTGAAATCTTTGGAAAGGCCTGATCATGGCCTTTCCAATGATACCAAACATGACCAATAAATAAATAAATTTAAAAAAATAGTAAAAAAAATTAATAAAATAAAAAATTGGGTTTTTAAAAAAAAATATATTTTTGTCTGGGGGGTTTAGTTAAATAGGACCTAGGCTGTCATCTAAAAATAATGAGCATAAAATGGGCATAATGAACTCGGCGCACATAGGTGAACTGGCTCAGCAGTGAAGGGGTTAAAAAGCAAAAACATGTAAAAATTGGGTATTTATATACTCCGAATTTTTTTTTTAACTAGTTAGCCGTGGTCTTTTTTGGTGGTTGCAGAGTTTGGGGATTACATTACGAAAAAGTGTGTATTTTTTCCATTTTTTTCATCATATTTAAAAAAAAATATAGCAAATTATACGATATGATGGAAATAATGGTATTTGTAGAAAGTCCATTTAATGGCGGGAAAAACGGTGTATGATATGTGTGGGTTGCATGAACGAGTAAGAGGAAAATTTGACCTAAACACAAACAGCGCAGAAACGTAAAAACAGCAGCGGGCACTAAGGCTAGGGTCAGACTAATGCATTTTTCGCGTTGTCCGTGAAAAAGTGCGTTCGAACGAATGGACGTATTTTTTCACGGAATACGCGATAGCGGTCATACGATGCGCATTTTCGTCCGTGATTTTGAACGGATCATCAATAAAACCCTTTTTGCGTCTGGACGTTATGTTGGCCGGACGTGTGCAGCGTCTGACGTCTCCCAATCATGCAAACACGCCGCTATGCGGACGCATCGCACTCTGTACGTCAGTACTAGCGGTTTGACGTTCTCGAAAAAATGCGTTCGTTTGCCACTTGCGTTGTGCGGCCGCACTTTTGTGCGGCCGTTCTTCATATGCAGCCCGGCATTGGACGTCATTTGCTGCTAGCACGGCCGTGATTTAGTGCGGTTAAACGCACGTTAAAACTGCTTTCGTCTGACCTTAGCCTAAAGGATGGATTTCCGTAAAACCGCCCGGTCACTAAGGGGTTAAGATGGCTTTAGTAACATTTTGGATTAACTCAAAGACAATTCAGTTCAACACAAATATGATTTAAATTTCACAAAATCCAAAATTTCGTTTCCACTGACGAGTAGGGACTCTACCCTAATCACCTGCTAGAAATCTGTCCCTCCTCCGTGCTAATCTGCAAATTATTGACCAAACAACTGTTGGGTTTTTTTGGGGATTGCATTAAAGAGTGCCTGGTATTTACCCCTGTACATGTCCCTCACTATCAGCACTTTAATTACCTTGATAATTACAATGCACTTTAGGAATTTACTGACTTGAGACAAGGAGGTGGAATGTCTTGCCAGCCCTAAAGTCACACCAGTGAAAAAAATAAAGAAAACATTACACCCGGCTCTAATCTCATAAGGCGTGCAAAGCTCTGGGGTTTGTGCTTCCTTATTGGGTTTTTACGCTTTAAGAATAGATTTTTATAAAAATACATCTTGCCAGGAGGATTCCACACTGGGATATCTAAATATATTGTACAAGCAGCTGTCTTCCAATGAGGTCATGTTCTCTTACCATTGTCTATGGATCCTATAAACAGGCTGCCAGTTGGAAAAGCTATTATGGACAGGATTCTTCTTAAGCTTACGTTACATGAGAAACAAATGTGAGCGGCATGCATGAATCGAACAAAAGTATACACACCGCTTTCATTAAAGTTCTGAAGAACGGACTAATGACGAGGAAATCACCAGTCGCTCACCGGTCAATGTGCCGATTCATCAGCCGCCTCCGGTTGTTTGAGACGTCTTCAGAACTCTCACTGAATTCTATTTATTTATTTTTAAGAGTGTATGTAACGATATCACGATGGCTTCATATTTCAAAGTGAGTCGGTGTGTGATAATAATCAAGAAATTCCCTAGAAAAACGTACGAGTGGTGAAGAAGTGAAAAAAATGGAAGTGGAAGGAGGAAATTCCAATATGGTGAGAAATAAAAAGTGAAAGCAGAGTTTTATCTCAATTGTCTCGGTATCCTCCTCCTCACTTTTTATATAGTTGAGTCATTGATGGTATGTTTGGTCTCTAGGTATTTGTAAATTCAACATTTCCTGTAATGCTCATCAAACCACCTACTTTTCGTCTGACAATACACTGTAAATTATTGACCCAAGGTCATCTTTTCTCTCGCGCTTGCTGGAAAGTGTGAGGGTGAATAATATTTTAAAGGGGGACTGAGCACATCCTGACCAGTTTACCGTTAAAAGGCGGTCGGGATGTGAGGAACGACCCCCCCATCCAAGTATCTGGCTGGGTGAAGTGGAGGAGTTTCCGCCACCCATCCAGCCTCACCAGCAGCCGGGATTTTTAAATTTTCTGGCTGCCGGTCACCAGTGACGTCGGCACCCAGAGTGCATGCCAACGTCACCCTCTTTGAGACCAATTGAGGTACCGATTGGTCTCTGAGAGGCAGACGATGTATTGGATCTGCACATGCGTACATGACATGTCATGTCCTCAGCCCCTGCTGCACGGCCTGGGGGGTCTGGGCAAAGTTCTGTGCCAGGAGCTGGCCGGCTGCTAGCACTGGGGAATGGCCGAGCAGCGTCTGAGGGGGCGGGGCCTAGCATTGTCACGAGGAGCCGCCTGGTTTAAAACAGGGAGCGAGGAGTTGCCTCGTCGCCCTGTCGTGGAGTCTGATTCCCGCATCGCTACCTATTCATTGATATATCTCTCAGTTGCCAACCCGTTTTTTGGATACGATCCCTGCTCCTGTTATTTGACCCAGCCTGATTTTTGGCTATTCTCCTGCTGCTTGATTACGATCGCCTGTGTGGTGCTTTGGTGGTTTAACCCCATGCTGGCCGCTGGGGTGTTTACACACTACTGGGGAAGTGTCCCTTCTCATCGGTGGGTCTTGTCTGTGGCCTCTATTAGTGCCTATACCCAACCGAGGGCTCATGTTCTCCAGCCACATCTATTGTTTAAATCTGCGATCGCAAGGTACTGCTTATCTAATGCTCATGGTCAGTGTGCGCTCACCAGCAACAATACTCGTCGCTACTGTATTTACGACAGACCCCGGAGGTGTATGTGTTGTGTCTTACCATCTGAAGGTACCGCTGACCTGCTCCCGATTAGCAGCAAACGTTAAAGCAACTTATTTCCTGACTGCCCTGCAGTCCGCGCAATTCACCAACTGTCTGATTTATCTGTGTTTCTCTGCATGTGCTCTATCGGTCTCGAAACCTTTAGTGCTTAGTAGCGACTTAGTATATGGTTCAATCGTGTTGCCGCAAGTGTCTGATTCTGTCAATCGGTGTTTAAACGTCAAAAAGATTTCTCAGCCCTTAAGGATCTCAACTCCGCGACTATCTAGTGGGTGCTACTCCCCCGTTACAGTGCAGCTCCGATCCATCATTCTGCGCAGGTGCTACGGAACTTGCGTATGTAAAGTGCGCAAGTCCAGTGAACCCTGCACTCTAAAGAGATGGCACAGCGCCGCAAAGTGATCGCGGAGGGAGACTGGTGACTATTTATCCCAAGTCTCACTCTGGTCCCGGCGACAAGAAGCATCAGATCGGGCCACCGTTCTCGCCACGGAATAAGAGGTGAGTATAGGATTTATTGGGGGTGTTTAAGGGGCGCTAAATGATTTTGCAATAGCAGAATAAGCTAGCACCAGTTTTTAGGTGTCGCTGAAATTTTGGCTTGCGTATTGCTGCGGTGATTAGAGCTTGCAATTCATAATATTTTACTTATCGAAACACTAATAAGTGATTGCGCATCCTATACTTAACATGGGGAGCGCAAAGTACAGTAAGATAGCGCAATCACCGATGAGCTGACGGATTACTAATGGGCGTAACGTCAGGAAGGTAATATGGATGTTATGCGTTAAAGTCACTTATGCTAGCGATAGCGCTCACACATCTGAACTTAGATGATAATGATCTCATTATTTATTTATTTATTTATAAAGTATTTTACCAGGAAGGATACATTGAGATTTCTCTCGTTTTCAAGTACGTATGTCCTGGGTTCAAGAACATTGAAATGTTACAGTTACAGAAATACAAAGTAATAAATGCAAGATATTAAAAAAACACAAATATACAGATTGACACAGAAAATAAATATGTAGGAAATATATTCACTATGTTACAGGCTCTATTAAATTCTTCGCGCAAACGTTAACGCGTGCACAAAAATGCATTAACGCGAGGAGAAAAAACATTTGCGCACAACGTCGTATTACAATATACGCGCAAAAAACGTGCGTTAATGTCTACTGCGGGTGAGCCTGCTCGAACGCTGCGCGAGCTTACTGTACTTTGCGCGTCCTTTATGTAACATTGTGAGCGCAAATGCGTTTGTGCGCTGGTACGCGAATGGTATTACAATCTATGCGCAAATTTTGACGGACAACGTTTGCGCGCATAATTTTAATGTCTTTGAAAAGCTGGTGTTAATGTCAAATCTGAACGTCCTGGCCGAAACCAAATACACCAGCCGGAAAACAAAATACAGCAAAGTATAGTTACACATTCTACACATACCCAAACAATAAATTTGAGAATTTGTGCGTGTATTTATTATTGCTGCAGCATATATACTCAGATTGACTTTGACAGGCGCAAAAATTTAAGTAAGTCAATTAAGGTATATTAATGTCAATTAAGGTTCTTAATTCTGATTGGCTGAATCCCGTGAAAAAAAGATTTGATGGCGTGTGGGAGGTTATTCCATAAATGCGGTGCTCTGTAGGAAAATGAGGATCGAGACACTTTCGTTTTGTATTGTGGTATTGCAAGTAAGGTAGGCTTGTGCACCGATTTTTTTTTTTCGCAAATTTTTGTGTTTCTCGGAACGTCTGTTCTCCTCATTTCAAAGTGTCTATTCGTTTGACGTAAACTAATGGTTTTTCGGATATGATAATTATGCGATACGATAATTTTGCGATACGATAATTATGCGATACGATAATTTTGCCGATACGATAATTCTGCCATTGAGATTTCTCATGTTTTACAAGAAGGATACATTGAGATTTCTCTGGTTTCCCGGGAAGGATACATTGAGATTTCTCATGTTTTACAAGAAGGATACATTGAGATTTCTCTGGATTTCCAGGAAGGATACATTGAGATTTCTCATGTTTTACAAGAAGGATACATTGAGATTTCTCATGTTTTACAAGAAGGATACATTGAGATGGGAATGATACAAAATTTAATTACAGAATCAGCGATATAAATACGATGTCCGAAATTACTGAAATGGAACCGAAATCAGGAATGGAACGAAAATTAATTTCGATTTTACACATTTCTAGTCCATTCGAAACGTTTTCGTTTCGGCTCGAAAATTTGTTCGGATCTGCCGTTTACGGATCTGAAAATTTTCGGAAAATCGGCTGAATCCGAATGCACGAATCGGGAAATTTCGTGAAAATTCCGAAACCCGAAACGCACATCCCTAAATTAAGGTGCTGGTCCTGGATTGGAGGTTATAGGAGGAGGGAACTGCTGGGGAAAGCAGCCTATTCAGGTAGGGTGGCAGCTTCCCAGAAAAGCTCTTAAACCCCAGGTTGGAAAGATGAAGAGTACGTCTAGATTCCAACGACGGCCAGTTTAGCTCTTTTAACATTATATATTATTATATACATTATTATATGCAAATATTCCCAAATCTCCAAAAATCCCAAATTCAGAACACTTCTAGTCCTGAGATTTTCAGATATAGGGAGCTCAACCTGTACAATAAAATAAACAGATATCTAATATAAACCTGTTCTTCTCATCAGGGTATTCTAAATTGTGGATATTAGGTATTAGCAGTAGGCAAAGGGAAGTGCTCATGCCACTGTACAGAGCACTGGTGAGACCTCACTTGGAGTACTGTGTGCAGTACTGGAGACCGTATCTCCAGAAGGATATAGACACCTTAGAGAGAGTTCAGAGAAGGGCTACTAAAATGGTGTACGGCTTGAAGGAGAAAAGTTACCAGGAAAGGCTTAATGATCTTAACATGTACAGCTTGGAAAAAAGACGAGACAGAGGAGATATGATAGAAACATTTAAATACGTGAAGGGAATCCACAAGGTAGAGGATGGGAGTATATTTAAAAGGAAACAAAGTAGCAAAACAAGAGGACATAGTCTTAGATTAGAGGGGCAAAGGTTTAAAAGTAACATCAGGAAGCATTATTTTACTGAGAGGGTGGTGGATACATGGAACAGTCTTCCAGTAGAAGTGGTAGAGGCCAAAACAGTAATTGAATTTAAGCAAGCATGGGATAGGCATAAGGCTATCCTAAACAAAAGATAAATCCAGGTAAAGTATCCATGTAATTGGGCAGACTAGATGGGCCGAAAGGTTCTTATCTGCCGACATTTTTCTATGTTTCTATGTTTCTATGTTTCTATGTTTCTATGATATGACGAGAAAATCCTCGAGGAATCCAGAGTGATAACGGATTTATTCCCAGAAATCTAATGGGGAAATGTCCTTAAAATTCTAATAAACTGATTGACTCCTGTAAAATTCCTGAAGATTTCTGATGATTCGTTTCTTTGAATTATTTTTCCACTCCGGTGATCATTTAGCGCCATAGCCAGGGGAGCCAGGCCGAGTTCAGTTTATGCCGTAGGGTTTAATACAACGGATTTCGATAATCCTGTAAATACCTCTTTATCCTGGCCTGTAAAACATAACCGTTGTAGGTCTTAAGGCATCTGAAATACACAACACCCAAGACTGCAGCAAGAGAAAGACTACATAATAAAGCAAAGACACGCAAGAAAAAAAAAAGAATTAGGGGGAAAAGGATGGAACATCTGCTTGGACTTAGGCCCCACCTTGGGAATTGAGACAGCTGTTACAGCAAGCAGGAGATGGTAAGCAAGATATAGCTGATAGGCTTAAAGGTTAGCATTATTACTGTAAAAAAAAGCAAATTCGACTTTCAGCCCATTTGAAGTAAATACCTGGAACTCGGTGAAAGCCTTTGATGTTTTGAGATGGAAGGTTAGAGAACACTTCATCTTGTTTCAGCGGTCATCTCAACAGGGGATTGTCCCCTTTTGTCCAACACCCTCCCTACTTTATTTAGCAGCTCTTCAAAGAGGTGGCCTAACATCTGCCTGGAAGGCTGTCAATCAGTTGCGACTTTTAGCCTATCCAATGCTTTGGTCTTCTCTATGAGAAGGTGTTGACATAAGCACGCTAGCCAATACAGCTGTAGCACCGAACTCCGAAGTGTTTTCCTGCCCGTTTCGTCCGACTAATTGAGGAGGAGGTATTTTTAGTTGATCCGCCAGGAATTTTCCAGTTTCGTCTAATGCCCAGTCTACCCCACAGCTGGACCACCTGATGAAAACAATGGAACTGATAGAGTGAGCTTTGCATGACGGTTCCCACGATTAAGGCACTAATACTCTATATAGTGAATCAAACGCCTGTAATGTTTGGCTATATGAAGAACATGGAAAGAGAACCTTTTGGTTGAGAATCAAGCATTTTGCTTCACGAGCGTATATTAACCAATACGTAATGAAAATAGTCCAAAAAAATCATGATCCAGCTTAAGGGGTTATTGAGATAGCACTGAAATTCCAGTGAATTTGTGGTTCAGCGCACTTCAGTGCGCTTTGGTGATTCCATCTCGCCGAGCTTGCGGTGAATTCCCTAGTCACCACAGGGTCCTTGAAGGGCACCAAACACAGAATCGCCGAACGCCGCCAAAGACCGCCGAACTGACCACCGAATGCCGCCGAGGCCCACCAAACAGGCAACAGAAAGCTGCCGAAGACCATCGAAGGCCATTGAATCGCCGAACTCCACCGAGGACCACCGAACTGACTGGAAATTGCTGTTGAAGACTGCTGAACAGACTGCCAAACGCCAGTGAAGACTGCCAAGCAGACCGTCGAGCAACCCCGAACACCGGCGAACGCCACTGAAGACTGCCAAGCAGACCGTCGAGCAACCCCGAACACCGGCGAACGCCACTGAAGACTGACCAGACCGCCGAACAGACAGTTGAACGCTGCTATTCTTCTAATAGGCGTTTTAGGCTAGGGTCAGACGAGCGCAGTGCGAACGCGCATGCAGGCGCACTTAATCACGGCCGTAGTAGCAGCAAGTGCCAGGCAATGACGGCCAATATACGAAGTACGGTCGCACAAAAGTCCGGCTGCGCAACGCAAGTGGAAAACGAACGCATTTTGTCGAGAACGTAAAACCTCTAGTACGGTTGTACAGAGTGCGCTGCGTCCGCTAGAGGCGTGTGTGCGTGATTAGGAGATGTCAGACGCTGCTAATGTCCGGCCAACATAACGTCCAGATGCACAAAGTGTTTTATTGATGATCCGTACAAAATCACGGATGCAAATGCGCATCGTATGACCGCTATCGCGTACTCCGTGAAAAAATGCGTCCATTCGTTCGAACGCACTTTTTCACAGACAACGCGAAAATGCGTTCGTCTGACCCTAGCCTAAACCAATAAAAATGCATGAAAATGTGTCTAAATAAGAAAAAATGTCCTTTAAAAATAATAAAAACATCTGTTACAGAATATAAAAAAAAAACGCATAAAAAAAAAATTGGGAATCAAAGATTTTGTCTAAAAGATATAAAAAATACATAAATGTGTTCCAAAAAATAAACAAAGAATTAAAAATGTATTTATTTATGTATTTACTTTGTTTTTATCTTATGCTGATTACCAGGAATAAAACATTTTGAAACCAATTTGGTGAACGTTTTTCCTTTTGTGCATTGATACGTGGCTGCAATCCTCAGTGGAGAAACACCACTCTCCCAGGACCTGTCATCATCCAGCGGTGGACAAGAACATCTGGACCAACGCTGAGAGGATTGAACAAGGCCCGGGACAACAAACCATTTCAGCCTACTACCACATCATGAAGGGGGATCTGGCGCTCCCTTACATAGACGCCAGCTGCCCATCCATCCGGTGTCTGACTTGAGACACCAGCCCATGTGAGTGTATTCTTCAATTACCTCATTATGATGTAAAACTTTATTGCACTATGTTTCACACTTTCGCTTTATTTAAGGCATTAAGGATCATACTGCGTGGAGAAAATCCCTCCTTACTGCACTACTGCGTGAAAGAAGCGCCGGACTCCATCACATTTCCATTGCCAAATATTGAAAAAGGCTTTTGCTGAAAATGAAAAGAATAACCGGTTGAATAAATAAAAAATTAAAACAATAATATTTTTTTACATTGAATCCTATTGGATTCCTCTGTTTAAACCTGCCGAACTGAATCCTCGAAAATCTGGGCATTTCCCTGACATGTCGGTGCAGTTCGGCGTTCTGTGAATATATTAACCATTACTTCTCTATGGGACAATTTCCCTGTCACCGAATTGTAACGATCTGCGGTGAACAACACTGTATTTCCCTGTCAGTTCGCCAAATTGACAACTTGGTGAATAGACGAACTGCCATGAAATTGCACCATACTGAATAACTCCTTTAGTGTTAGCAGTAATGGAGGAATAATGGAAAGGTGGGCACTAGAATTAAAGCATGTGCATTCTGGGAAATTAGGTTTTTAACTCTTTTCACCTCTTAGATTAGTCATCACTGGTTTGTGATGTTCCATGGCTTCTCAATCCAACTTCAGTTCTCAGAGGTTTACTGGAATATTATCCTCATTATCATCAAGCAGCTGCATGCTGGAGTAGGTAGAACTTCCTGGTCTGGAAGCAGATGGAGCATGCATGGTTCCAGCACCAGAGCTTGAAACACACAATCGTTACACAGTTAATCATTTGGCTGATATTTCTTTTTCCAGTGCAATATGTTTATTAATGAGCAGTCATTTTTTTTTCACCATGAAGGATACATTGAGATTTCTCTCATTTTCAAGTATGTCCTGGCTGGCGAGTGTGTACCGTTAGGTGTCTTGCACAAGGACACTTACTGGAGAGGTGCTCTGGCCCGGATCGAACCTGTGTCTCCACGGTCATAGAGCAGTCATGTTACCTCTACTCCATCCAGCCGGTACATAAAACAGTTGCAGAAAACCTTTACATATTGCACAAGCTTGCAAATCTGAGTGTCATAAGTGAATGTCACCAATATTTCGGTATTCTCTGATTCGCACTACTTCGGCGAGTCCGATTCGCTGACCCTGCTGTGATTTCAGCAATTAACCGCAGGGTCCCTGAAGTGCAGCGAATCGGCCGCAGAACGTCGCCACCAACCCTCCAGACAGCCACCGCCGCAAACATGACGGCGGATAGCCGTCAACGCAGCTGACGAGCCACCGAGCACAGTGGCAACCAGCCGCAGAAAAAAGCCGACAAGTTGCCAGACGAGTAAAAAAACAAAACGATTGTCAAACGCAGTTTGCAAATAAACTACTGCACAAAAATGTCTGGAATTAACATATAAGATCCTATGAATGATAATAAAGAGGTCAGTTACAGAAAAAAGAACAAACGCTATTTAAAAAAAAAAAAGGAAAAATAAAATTTGCTGAAAACCCCCCGGGAAATGCGAAAAGATCCTAAAAAAATCAATAAAAAAAGAGACTTTTTACAGCAGATTAAAAGAATAAACGGTTTATTAGATATTGCATTAAAATGGGAATATTTTTAACATTGAAACCTATGGGGTTCTCCTGAATAAACCTGTCGAATGAAGCCACCGAACAACAGGACATTTCACTGACATTTCTCTGCTGTTCGGTGTCTCTGAATAGATTAACCATTGCTTCTCTATGGGGGATTTCACTGCTGCCGAACAGGCACTGTATTTTTCACACTATAAGACGCACCTCAGCATAAGACACGCCTAGATATTAGTGGAAGAAAAGAAGAAAAAAAATATTCTGATCCAAATGGTGTACTAAAATATTAATGGTAGAGTAGTTGTCGTCAAGTGCAGCTCGGATGTGATCACTGATTTGTACATTTCAGCCTCAGCTCAGCTAATCACACAATGAAACATCAAACAGGACTGGTCGGTGAGCACAGCGAAATGTCAATATTCGATCCAAAAGACGCATAGCCATTTCCCCCCATTTTTTGGAGGGAAAAAAGTGCGTCTTATGGAGGGAAAAATATGGTATATTTAAACAATGTTATGAAATAATAATATCAGTTTATATATTGCATATCCTTGAGAAAGTTGCCTAAGGGCGACAAAACGTGTTGGATGCTATATGTTTTTTTTGTTTTAATATCATTAAAATTATAATTACTTTTTAACATGAGTGATGACGCGGAGTTCTATTTTTGATGTACTTGTATTGCTGTGGAGTTTTCGTTAAAGCAGTCGATGTGAGAAAAAAATTTCAGTGAGGTGGCGACAGGGCTGGCCCAAATCACTGTGCTACCTGGATCCACGGATGAAATGATGACCCCCCCCCAAAAAAAGGCATGTATGAGCGTATCACAGAGCTCCACAGCAATAAAACTCACACCCCGCATTACTTTGAGTTTTATTGCTGTGGAGTTCTGTGATACAGCAGTTTGCGGTGTGTATGAGCGTATCACAGAGCTTCATAGCAATAAAACTCACAGTAATGTGTGGTTTGTATGATCGTATCACAGAGCTCCACTGCAGTAAAACTCACAGTAATGTGCAATGTGTATGAGCGTATCACAGAGCTCCATAGCAATAAAAATCACAGTAATGTGCGATGTGTATGAGTGTATCACAGAGCTCCATAGCAATAAAACTCACAGTAATGTGTAGTGTGTATGAGTGTATCACAAAGCTTCATAGCAATAAAACTCACAGTAATGTGTGGTTTGTATGAGAGTATCACAGAGCTCCATAGCAATAAAAATCACAGTAATGTGCAATGTGTATGAGCGTATCACAGAGCTCCATAGCAATAAAATCACAGTAATGTGCGATGTGTATGAGTGTATCGCAGAGCTCCATAGCAATAAAACTCACAGTAATGTGCAGTGTGTATGAGTGTATCACAAAGTTTCATAGCAATTAAACTCACAGTAATGTGCGGTTTGTATGAGCGTAACACAGAGCTCCACAGCAATAAAACTCACATTAATGTGTAGTGTGTATGATCGTATCACAGAGCCCCACTACAGTAAAACTCACAGTAATGTGCGGTGTGTATGAGCATATCACAGAGCTGCACAGCAATAACACTCACAGTAATTGACAGTGTGTATGAGCGTATCACTGAGCTGCACAGCAATAAAGCTCACAATGATGTCATAAATGACCAGCTATACTGTACATAGTAGGATGACAGACCCTGTGCGGCAAAGTTATGGAGAGAGTGAGTGTGATGAACGCTACCTGTTATCCGGCACCCGTTATGCAAACCAAACACCAGCTCTTAGTCAAAATTGGTAGAGCCCACCCCCCCATCGAAACTTGTGACTTGATCCACCCCTGCTGCTCTATTAAATTCTACTTTTGTGATTTAGAAAATCAAACTTGCAAACCATGGCTACTAGAACCAGTGCTCCATTCACACATTATACCAAGAGAGCTGGACAGAAAGTACCATCACCTCCTCTTACGGTTGTTAATGACGCAGGGTCTCTTTTCACCGAAAAGAAAGTAATTCAAATAATGGGTATTCCAATATAACATACACATGACTCATAACTTAAATCTCGTTTTCCCTCATGTGTAAATAGAAGCACACAAGCTGCACATAAAGTGTTTGCCGTTCCAAAGGATCTTGGATAGCCAAGATTCTGATGAGAACAGATTTACTTAACTTGTGATTCATAAATCACTCAGATGTTCATATGGCTTTAATTAGGCAACTAGAAACACACAAAAGGAACTTTCTCTATTGTTGGCCCCCACCACCTATCCCAGCCAGGTCCGCGCAAAGTAGTCTTTGCATAGTGAGGCCGTCAGTCTTGACAGGGCCTTTTCCGATCCCCGAAGAACAGCACTTTTGCAGTTCACGTCTCCTAGCGTCGGCTTTAGGTAGCCATATGGTAAAGTATCAGAGCTAGTAGCTACTCTTAGCAACATGCTTTTCTGCAGGTCAGAAACCCCAGCTGCGTAGGAACACATGTTATATTAACTAAGCCGTCTGATTACATAAACAGTCTGCTGGGCTGTGCGCGACTAAGCCGAGGAATGGTTGCTATTGTCCTTTTCCTCAAACGGTAACGATAATTATTATTTATTATCATTTTCATCATTTATATAGTGACAGCAATTCCCGCAGCGCTTTACGATAAAGAACAGGGAATTAGACTGACAAAATTGCAAACTTAGGAACCGGAGGCGTAGACCAGGGCTGTCAAACTCCAGCCCTAGATGTTCATGATTCCCTGGCCATCTATTGCATTGAAGAAATTCTGGGAATCATAGGCATCAACATCTGGGGGGCCGTGAGTTTGACAGACCTGGTGTAGACAGTCCTGCTCACTAGAGATGTGCATTTGCAAATTCGGAACGAAATTTGATAATTCGTATTCGGAAGTACTTCCAAATAACGAATCGATACGATACGAATTCGAAATGAAACGGTATATCACGAATTTATTTCGTTTTACACTGTGTCATCATCATAAAAGAAAAATTTGAATAACTGATATCAACTATCGAATTTGAAATGAACTATCAAATTGATCTTAACTTACAATACAAGTAATATCCAGCAAAGGACTTTATGAAACAAATACATTTTGTTTCACTGTTTAATTTGACTCAAATATTAAATCTGTGACACAGCTTAAAATTTAACCCTAGCTTTTCTTTTAACGGCAAAATTTGATTAATTGGGGTTTTATCTAGTGATCCAAAATTCGAATTGATATCAACTATCGAATTGATATAGGAAGTTCGAATCGATTCGAAATTTCAAATCGATCCGAAACAAAATGAAATACGAAGCGAAACTAGTTACGAAATTCCAAAAAATAAATTATTTCAAAATGTAACGAAACTAAACTAAACTAAATGAATTTTTCAGCCATGCACATCCCTACTGCTCACAGGACCTTATAACCTAGAGTTGGAGTGGAGGAGAACAAGGGGAATTGCTTATTAGTGGTCATGGTCGCTAGGAATGGTGATGGCCATGGTAGCAAAGCAAGCTATGAAACCTATATGATGTGGGAAGGGAAGATGAAGAGAGGGATTAGTCAGGAATGTGTTACATAATCTGCAAAAATGGGATTTGAGGGTTTTCTTGAAGGACAGAAGATTGAGGGCTAATGTTTTTAAAAGTACATATCATTTAGATCAATTGACATACTTTCTGTAAACTCTGAAGTTTTAGAAATACTGGAAATAGGTCGTAATCAGATAAAGACACCTGAAAATATCTTGGTAATGATTCATATACACTGCCTGGCTAAAAAAAGACTCCGACACTGTAATATTCGGTTGTGTTGCCTTTCGCAGTGAATACGGCACGCATTTTCCATGGCATCATTTGGATAAGCTCATGCAATGTCTCAGCATTTATTTCTGCCAGAAGTGGAATTAATTTGTGGCCAAGATCTTGTATTGATGATGGGCGAGTCGGAGAGCTGCGTAAAGTCTTCTCTAGCACATCCCAAAAATTCTCAATGGGGTATAGGCTTGGACTCTGTGGTGGCCAGTTAATCATCCAACACACACTGAAGTTTGCTTTGCTTATGGACTCCGGGAGATGTTCCAAGTGGTGGTGTTGCTGTGATTATCAGTCTACAGTTTCCAACTATTATAACTCGAGATGCTGATACAGTCGCTTGGTCGTAATAGACCTGTTAATTGCAAGACACTAATGGTTAACATCTCGCGCACCATTTTTCAATCAATGAACCGCTATTGATAGCTCGGTTGGAATTGGGACCATGGCCTGGGACTGGCCAGTGAGGGAGCATTGTGAAGGTTTCAACAAATAATTTACACTGAAGACACCAAAAACTACATAACACATTCTTGAGGTTCCACAGGCCCTACAATAACTATGGAAACAATGTTCTACAGAGCGAATTGTGATAAATTAAGAACCTAACTGTAACTGTGTGGGCCAAAATATATGAGTTGGAACAACTATTCAATACATTTCTGTATCATGTCTGCATGCCAGTGACAGCGCCAGAGTTGTGTTAAGAAGAACTGACACACTCTGAAACACACTAAACATTCATATAACTGAAATGAACCCATAATTTGCTTTTCTGTTGCCGATTTTATGCCATTGTTCCCATCCTCTCACTCTTTGTAGCCTTGACTATAATTAAATTTGCTCTCAGTGAGAAACGAGAGGACCTCAGTATGGACCTCTAGCTTTCATCGACTATCTCCACTTATTTTCAGTCCATTCAGAGTCAACCTTTCCAACCTGGTGTTTAAGAGCTTTTCTGGGAAGCTGCCACCCTACCTGAATAGACTGCTTACCCCAGCAGTTCCCTCATCCTATAACCTCCAATGCAGGTCCTGCACCTGCTTGCAGTGCCACAATACAAAAACAAAAATGTAAACATGTAACATAGTGACTATATACAGAATGCACCTGTAAACATGTAACATAGTGACTATATACAGAATGCACCTGTAAACATGTAACATAGTGACTATATACAGAATGCACCTATAAACATGTAACATGGTGACTATATACAGAATGCACCTGTAAACATGTAACATAGTGACTATATACAGAATGCACCTGTAAACATGTAACATAGTGACTATATACAGAATGCGCCTGTAAACATGTAACATAGTGACTATATACAGAATGCACCTGTAAACATGTAACATAGTGACTATATACAGAATGTACCTGTAAACATGTAACATAGTGACTATATACAGAATGCACGTGTAAACATGTAACATAGTGACTATATATAGAAAGCACCTGTAAACATGTAACATAGTGACTATATATAGAAAGCACCTGTAAACATGTAACATAGTGACTATATACAGAATGCACCTGTAAACATGTAACATAGTGACTATATACAGAATGCACCTGTAAACATGTAACATAGTGACTATATACAGAATGCACCTGTAAACATGTAACATAGTGACTATATACAGAATGCACCTGTAAACATGTAACATAGTGACTATATACAGAATGCACCTGTAAACATGTAACATAATGAATATATTTCCTACATATTTATTTTCTGTTAATCTGTAAATTTGTGTTTTTTTTTAATATCTTGTATTGTATTACTTTGTATTTCTTTACTTATTGTAAAAATTCAATGTTCTTGAACCCAGGACATACTTGAAAACGAGAGAAATCTCAATGTATCCTTCCTGGTAAAATACTTTATAAATAAATAAATAAATAGGATCCTGGAGGGAATGACAGAGCAATAGGAATCTTGACCTTATAGAAAAACCTCTTTATTGGAATATGGAGGACTGTGGAATTGAACACTTAATGCTCTATGACAAGGTTCATATTAAAGGGACACTAAAGGGTTAACATATAAGGTGGTAAGAAACGAATGGGTTACGCAATACCCTCTACTGACCTTATTGTTTTAACCCTGTTGTTTACTAATTCCAGCACTGGTCTCCCTCTGCTTCCTGCAGAATATGACTTGCTTCCAATTTAGCATGTCACGTGACCGCAGAGGGGGCTGGCCGCTCCAGCCAATCCAGTGGACTCAGTGCTGGAAGTCTTTGATACTATTGGATAAGGCTGGTTCCCAAAGGTCTCCAAGCCCTGAAACCTGTGCTGAGGTCTTGCTCTGTGAGCTCAGTGTCTGGGTGGGACTAATCAGCCCTCCATCGAGCAGGGCACTCTCAGCAATGTGACCACTCAGAAAAGATTGAGTGTCCCTTTAAAGAATATGTAATTAATACATTTATATTAAAAGACTCACCGATAAAATACAAAGGGCCCTATTACATTCCTCGCCAATAATGTTGAGTGTGCGCAAAAACTCATTAACGTGAGGGGTAAAACCTTTTGCGCTGAATGTCGTATTGCAACGTTCGTGCACAAAATGTGTGTTAACCCTAAAGCAAGTGACCCTGCGCAAACCCTTTTCGAGCGCAATTTAGTGCGCGCATCCTATACTTAACATTGTGAGCGCAAATGCGTTTTGCGCTGGTGCGCGCATGGTATCACAATCTTAGCGCAAAATTTAACTTACAATGTTTGCGCGCATTATTTTAACGTCTTTGAAAAACTGGTGGTAACGGCAAATTGTAACAACCTGACGGTACCAAACTGCGGGTTCAGAACGGAGAACGTCGATGAGCACGTTTTTTTTTTTACTAGATCCGTCAAAAATGATGGCCACTATCTTGTCTTCCATCAGAACGTACGTCTGTTGTGCGCAGTCCGCAAAAAAGGACGGACTCGCGTTAAAAATTACATTGCGCTTACTGATTTCTGCGAACAACGGTACTTTGCGCGCATTTTTGCGCATCGGTTTTACGAGCGCAATTTCACGACGGATGAAAAAATGCGCGAGGAATGTAATTCCAGCGGTGATTTTCATGCGTTAATGTTTAACACTTCGCGCAAAAAAACACGCGCTTTGCGTGCGTTTTTGCGTTAAGTATGTAATAGGGCCTAAAATATGGCGTCGTCTCACTTGTAGCACTACGTGACTCATAAAATTTTCAATATTACGGTTTCCATACTCTTGGACTAAAAAGTCAATGTAGTTACAACATAATGATAACATTGAAGAGCGTCCAGAAAAAATGTGGAAGAATTCGTAGTGCAACATAGACTGAGCTTAAGATAATTTTGGCAAGGCCAGCATTACTAAAGCACACCCTGCCAAATGCTACTTTATGGGACTTTGGATGGGTAAATTATGCCTCAGTGACTGTGACATCCCTGCACCTGCTCACATAAATAGCTCATTTCATCGAATCCTTTTGATGGTCCTTATTTATGATCACGAAAAAAAAACTAAAGACTCAATTACAGAGTAAATAGGTTATTTTTATTCCATTATCAGTCTTTCTGCTCCTGAGGTTCCATAGTTCTCACTTAAAGTCTCAGAATACAAAACATGACCAAATAAAATTATTAAATGTTCTACAGATGAAAAATTACCTAGTGCTTTATTCATGCTATGGGTGTTATTTAACCCTTTCATCCGTGCAGGAGGTGCCCGGCGGGAGGGCTTTAACACCGCCCGGAGCGTAGTAGTAAACCGCGCTAGCCGGCTGCTGCGGTGGGTTCCTAACAACAACAAGGGATGGAGGAGGAGTGGGGAAGAGAGGACAGAGAAAAAATTGGTCACAAGAGGAGGAGCGCAAGAAAACAAAGGAATGAAAGAAAGGAGACAAAGGGAAGAAGGCACTTATTGGTCACAGGTCGGAGGATGTAAGCTGGTAACCTCATTGGTCTACAAAGCACCCCTCTCCCACATATTGGCTCCTACCCAAAATCCTTGAAAAAAGTTGTACAATACACCAGGGCTCAAAATTTCAAGTCCCAAGCTGCTAGCCAGGCCATAAGAGTTACTCGCCACCAGTTGCTCCACCTAACCCCTACCCAGCCCTTAACTCTTTCCCTAAACACACACCCCTAAATAATCTTATGAAATTACACTGTTAAAAGTTTTGTTTAGAATAAAGTTACAAAAATAACATTAATACCCAGACATCAGACGCCAGATACATGTATACCCAGTCATCAGACCCCAGATACATGTATACCCAGACATCAGACTCCAGATACATGTATACCCAGTCATCAGATCCCAGATACATGTATACCCAGTCATCAGATCCCAGATACATGTATAGCCAGTCATCAGCCCCCTGTGTGAGCAGAGAGAGGAGGCAGGGAAGCTCCTCTCCACCTCCCTGCCAGTGACAGAGACGAGCTTGGTCCGGCTAGGCAGCTGATCCCTGCCGGAATACGCTGCACAAAATAATTTATTGTGCTGCCTGCGTGTGCATTTCCACACGCCCTCACTCAATTTCCACTCGCCAAATGCGAGTAGGTGAGTGGAAATTTTGAGCCCTGCCTTACACAATGAAAGCGTTGGATGTGTCAACGCTTTTATTAATTTATTTGTTTTATTTTAATAAAACCCCCTGTTTATTTGCACCTATAAAGTTTAGAATGGTGTTTTTCAATATTTCTTCAAGGCTGGGATTAAAGGGACACGCTAAGCAAAAATTCCCCCCCCCCCGTTTTTTTACATTAAAATATACCTAGTCACTCAATAACTAGGTAGGGTTTTTTTTTTTACTTAACTGTAATATTTACCCTAAAATCCACTTGTTCCCAGCAGCGTCTTCTTTTTTTTATATACTCACCTCTCTCCTCTTCCGCTCCGTCCTTCTAAATCTGTAACTTGGCTAATGGTTTATGTGAGAAGCGCGCATGCGCGCCTCTCACGTGAGCCAGCCAATCAGCAGGCTTCCTCTTCTTCTTGGATTAGTGTTATGCGCAAGAGGATGCGCGCAACGCTAATTCCAGCTGCAGACTATGCTTACGCGTCGCTCCCGCCAGCTACCGCGGCGAGTTGGAGTCGTCATCGCGCTGAAAGCGCGATGACGTCTCCTACTCGGCAATAGTCGGCAGAAGCGGGAAATATGAATCCCGCTCTGCTGACTGACAGCTGGGAGGGCGGAGTAAAGTCCTCCGCATCTCTCAGCTGTTTCAGCTGATCGGCTGAGCGGAGGGAGGGGGGAAAGGCGAGGGCATACTCAGGGCATCATGACCACCTAAAAAAGCTTAGGTGGTCATGTTGCCTAGAGTATCCCTTTAAGCAGTGATTTTTGGAAGTACTGAAGGACCTACGGTGAGCCGTGGAAGCATAAGGGCTTACACCATCCAGATGCAGCAGCAGGATAACTGCTGATCTTACTGGACCCATTCCTGGAGTGTTAATAACCATGACACAACCTTGTGTTTCTATATGTCTGGTATAACTTACTTCAAGTGAGTGCAATTCAGAAGGGGGACAGTTCTTGGTTTCATGGTTTACTGCTGGGTTACGCTATGATGTTCTTATTTGTATTTTTTGTCTAGATTTACTCCGTTATACATTTTCTGTATAATTCTGCCCCAAATATTGAGATGGTAGGTAACTGTATGGTGAACTCTGGTCAACACTTCATCCACCTGGCGCAGGTCCTCAATGACATGCATCGCTCTTCTCCACGGAGGGGGATAGGTATTATTCCTCACCTTAATCGTAGCATTTTTATAATTTCTTCATAGAAGTATAACAAATAAGGTTGATTTTGTACGATTAGAAGGAAGCCATGATTCCACTTAAAGGATAAATACCTCAACTTACAATTTAGAAAACTTTAACCCCTTCGCACCCAAAATCAAGTTATCAGGATTTTGCGTTCTATTGCATTGAAAAGCACTCATTAGCATATCAAAAGATAATTTTCACACTTTTTTAAAGCAAGATTAGCGTGCACCTGTGGAGAAACAAAATTCTTTGTTTCATGTCTCTCCAAGCACCCTGGAGAAACATAAAACCAGCTGCAAATAGCAACCCTAATCCTCACTGTAACAAAAGTACAAATAGATTAGTGCTGCATTACAGCAGTCATGGAGAGGACAGAATACAGGGAGCCCTCTGGGGTCACTCACTGCTGTACAGGGATAAGATTCAGGGGTTATACTGCCTGAAAATCCCTGTTCAGTACAGATACAAGGTGTTGCTGTAATTGCCATACAGAGGCATTATGCAGCACATACAGATACAAGGTGTTACTTTAATTCCCATACACAGGCATTATGCAGCACATACAGATATTGCATTGCTAAGAATCACATTATGATCACTACAAATCCACATAAGCAGGAGATCTCACCATTTTATTATCTGACTGCAGCACATTTTCTGCATCTGACACAAATGTATTTTCTGCCTGTATGATGATAATGCAGACCCCAGTTGAAATTGTGTAAAATAAAGGAAACTATCTAGAGCTCAGAACCTTACATTTCAACAATATTTCTGTAAAAGATAAACGAATACATGAAAAATTTAAAATGAGCAAATTACCATTGTTTTGCGAAAGTTTTATTTTACCATTTATTTTTTTATTTGCAAAGTATTTTACCAGGAAGGATACATTGAGATTTCTCTCACATCCCGCGTTTCAAACAGATGCGACAATTACATTTAATTTTAACAAATGTCGCTTGGTAGTGAAGGGCTTAAACAAAATAGGTTTTGCACTCCCTGCATAGAAAAACAGAAATGAAAGGTTTCCCCATTCAGCACCTGGGACTTTTATCACCATCCCACAGCCCAAAATCTGAAGAACAACACAGCTGAGAGAAAGCAAGTCGCAGACTGCCTCTGAGTCACCTAAAAGCATCAATGTGAACGTTGCCCATGCGAGTCAAAACCAGAGTCAGATGAGAGCTTAGCAAGTTAATATCCAGGAATCCTCTGACAATTGTTCTGCTTCATCTGTAGGAGAAATTGGCTTGACACGACGACAAAAGGAATAATTCCATGTAAAGACACAAATGTTTACAACGAGGAAATCCTGAAATCCCTTCTCCTTCTCCGTTTAACCCCAAACATTTTTTTTTTTATTTTTTTTTTGGAAACCTCTCTAAGGAAAGCTTTTTAATCGTGCTCCTTTATTAGGAAAACCTGAGGATTAAACATGGATTATGCAGGAGGGAAGACGTTACCTAAAATCAGCTTCCTTCCTGCAAAAAACTGTCTGTTCTACCATAGAACTTTCCCCCGTTAATTAACGATGCTTATTAAGCCATGAATTATTTAAATGCGACTTCCCTTTTAATTTTTTTATAATAAAAATGGAATCAGGGAAAAAAAATTAAAAAAATGTATTGTCAGGGTTCCCAGGGGAAAAAAAATATTTGTGTTTCGTGTGAATAGTACTCAGATTCATTCTTTTTAAAAAAAATTATCAATCGGATTTTTCGTGGTTTACTGGAAATAGAAACAAGAGCATCTCCAGTATTGCTGAAGTTCCCCGTCTGGCGCCAAGTGTTGTAGTCCCATGGTGTTTTAATGTTACTGCTTTCACAGGCTCGAGAAATGTAAGTTGTCAACTTTGGGCTCGATTTCATTAAGTCTGATGGCCGAGATCTGGACCTTTTCGATGCATTTTTTCGGACATCTTTCCGTTTGAGGGATTCAAATTGGGGTTCACCAGCATTTTTCGGATTCCCAATAATAATCTGGATCAAATATCAGCTTTCATTGATTTATTGGTCGATGGTTTCCTGATTTCCGAAAAAATATCGGGCCATATTACGATGTTGACGCTAAAGCGGGGACATGTATTGTAAATAGTCAACGGAGCGCCAGTAAACTGGATGTACGGTTAGTCACTATACATGTCCATTAGGCTGGTTCTCTTGGGATTGTCTAGAAGACATACTTCCAAATAAAGAAATTTCTGCAGAAGAGAAGGAATATAATAGTGCAATATGTCGGTCCACCATATGGAGAAAGTAAATCGGTTGTGGTCCTACTCACATGCTGTTGAGCCTAACCTCAGCTCTAGGGTGGATGGTGGTTATGGGTCTTCAACAGATGTTCAGGTGCCCATATACCCGCAATGGAGTTCTTCAAACACTTTCCTCTGCAGTGGATCAGAAAAATACCAACGCACTTTCTAGTGCAATACCGTTTTAAAAGATAATAAAATGGGTGTTTGTAAATGGTTACACTCACATATTAGTGAGCCGCATTGGCTCCAAGATGTCACATAGGAATATTGAGGTAATTCCAAAACCTTCTTTCAAATCACATTCCAGGAAGCAGCAGAATTTTTAAAATAAATTTATTTAATACATAAATTATATTTACCAGTACGCGTTTCGCTCCTTAGAGCTTCTTCAGCTGGTATCAACATGTCTTGTGTCTGCTGCTTCCTTATAAACTGTTCAGATGACCCATTACATCTTTAACTTAGGTTAAAACACTTGAGCCCAATTAAGAAACAATTTAAATAAATTAAAAACAATTAAATATAATTAAAAACACTTGTAGTTCATAGTATGATGGATGTAAGCGTCTTAGCGTTGCCCTCCAGCGTGAACCGCATGTCCACATCTTTATATAATCACATTAAAAGCACCACCGGCATCATACATCCAAATAAAAACTATCGCTCATGCGCACAGTAAGACGCAGCGCATAGCGGAATCTAGCATCCAATCATATACAGGCGCACAGACCACACTCGCTAGCCCACCAAAAACATGGTGGACAGCGTGACACTGCACCTCGCAATCAAGCTGAATGCGGTGGATACCAGCTGAAGAAGCTCTGAGGAGCGAAACGCGTTCTGGTAATATCTATTTTTCATTTTATGTATTAATGAATTTATTTTATATATTTCTGCTGCTTCTCGGTACGTGATTTCTAAAAGAAGGTTTTTCGGAATTTCCTTTCAAATTCCTATGCGAAGTCTTGGAGCCAATGCGGCTCACCCACATGTGAGTGCATCATTTATATTGATCCACTATTATTATATCTTAACGATATTGCACTAGGGGAGTGTATTGTCTTTCTCCCCGTGATTTACTGCAGAGGAAAGCTGTTGAAGATAATCACCGCATTGGGGGTACATGGGCACCTGAATATCTTTTGAAGACCCATACCAGACATTCAACCTAGAGCCTAGGTTAGGCTCATGAATATGTGAGTAGAATCATCACACCATCTATTTTCCACATATGGTGAATCAATATATTGCGCGATGACATCTTCTCTGTAGAGAGGCCTCATTCAAGAGCCACTTTTGGGAAGATTGAGAAGAAGTATTGAAGGACATGTAAAGTGATTTTTTGTATTTCCAGCCTTGCACTGGCGCTCCATTGACTGTCCAATTGTATGTTCTCAGGTTTTTAGGGGAACCTCCGTATTCATTGTGTAGCGTTTACGATCATTCATTTATCCTGAGAGCGCTTCACTGTTTTCCTTTTAATTACAAGCTTCAGGCCAGTGGAAAAGTGCATTGTGGTCCATTGTGGTGCATTGTGGGCGAACATGCGGCGAATCCACAGAAATGTTCGAAGTTCGCGAACATACGAACTGGCGATGTTCGAATAGAACTCCGAACACATCGAACCGAACATCTCATCCCTATTGTCCGTAATATCAGCTGAATCACACTCGCCAACAAAATAAAACTTTTTTTCTTTCACAAGAACTAAATTAGCTGAATCTAAATGTCTTTGTCACTCTTGCTGAGTTCAAATATGCTTTCAGATTTTCACCATCGGGCAGGGGTTTCTTGTGGCACATGTTTAGATTTGTTATAGAATTAGTACTTACGTAACACTGAATGATAAATGTACACCTCGTTTTGGCTTACCTAAAAAGTTTTATATGATGATTTTCGACCATATTTTGCCTTTGGGATGTCTCTCTTCATGGCCCAACAGTAGTCGGCACGCATACTGGGACTCCATTTGCCTTGGTACCTCTTTTCCATCGTAGAAATCTACTGATGAAAATGTTCAACGTGTTCATCACTCACAGCCCCAAGATATATTTGGAAAATAGTTTATGTGGGAGTCCAAGCGGGGTTCTGATGAACAACTTGCTTCGAATGTAGGATCAGTTCTCTCGTCTCTTTCTTCTGCAGCATGAGTTGGGTCGGAGGTATGACTTAAGGTCATGAATTCTGGACACTTTGGTACACCGTACAGGGTACTCTTCTCTATGAAATACAGACCTCGTTGCAGATGGCACTTTGGGATATTTAACTGTATATTATGGTTTACATGTGATTCCTCTAATGTTAAACAGAAATGGCAATCAGTTGAATGGTCCTTCTGTTCTCTTGCAAATGGCATTTGATGTGTACCATTTTTCCCTTCAGTGAGAAGCCTAACACATGATACACAACACATATTTGGGGCCCAGTCTTTGTCAAAATCACCAGCTTTACCCCTAAAATAAAGTTCACGCAAGTGGCGTGAAATTTCGCCTCTGAGACTTCACCACACACGTCACCACATGTCACCACACAGGTCACTTCACCACACAGGTAGCAGAAATTGGATGATTTAAACACTTTCTTGGCATATTGAATCTTTTCTTAAAAGTAATAAAACATAAAAATTATAACAACATACAGCATAAAACACTACTCCTAAAGAGAAACAAAATACACATGTTGATGGGCTCACTACAAGTTCAATACTGGCTGTCTGCTCATCCTTAACAGTGCAATATCGAAACATGATACATTTCTGAACATGAATAAGCCTGTATAGTGTTGGCAACCCATTCTGCATACAATTTCCCACATTTCACAAAAAATTCCAATTTTTATAACTTACAAATTATTATTATTATTATAATACAGAAAATGACTGTCACAAAACAACTATGCCTGATGGAAAAATTCTGATTACATAATTGAATTCAGGATAACAAACTGCACCAGAGACAGTATTTAGTTTTCTTGTAAAAAAAATCATGTTGACCAGTGTTGTTTAAGGGCAAAAAAACGGCACTATACTTCTCAGGAGAGTGTTCGTTTAAAGTAGGAACTTGTGGGATGCCAAGAAAACTGTAAAATATTAAAGATCGGATATGCTTTTTATTACTGTAACAGTAAAAAAATGTGTTTACAGACTTGCACGGTAACAGTGTAAAAGGTAATGTGTGACACTTCGAGAATTAAATGTACATTAATGAGCTTTTGTGTTATAATTCTAATTAGGATCCGCATTTAGGGCAAAAAATGAAACCATCATCCCTCAATCGTGGAATGTGAACGGTGAATAAATGTAATGTAATATTATATATATGCAAAGTATATAAACAAAGAAACATAGAAACATAGAAAATGTCGGCAGATAAGAACCTTTCGGCCCATCTAGTCTGCCCAATTACATGGATACTTTACCTGGATTTATCTTTTGTTTAGGATAGCCTTATGCCTATCCCATGCTTGCTTAAATTCAATCACTGTTTTGGCCTCTACCACTTCTACTGGAAGACTGTTCCATGTATCCACCACCCGCTCAGTAAAATAATGCTTCCTGATGTTACTTTTAAACCTTTGCCCCTCTAATCTAAGACTATGTCCTCTTGTTTTGCTACTTTGTTTCCTTTTAAATATACTCCCTTCCTCTACCTTGTGGATTCCCTTTACGTATTTAAATGTTTCTATCATATCTCCTCTGTCTCGTCTTTTTTCCAAGCTATAAAGTATAAACATATAAAGATGCCCCGCATCTGCCAACACTAGATAATCTGAGGTTTGAGGGTCATAGGTCTGCAACCTTAGTCCTCAGGATGTTTTGAAACAACGACTCTCATGATGCTCAGGTACTCGTTAGATTGACTGAGCCTCGTGGGAAATGTAGTTCTAAAACATCTGGAGGGCCCCGGTCGCCGACCCCCGATCCTCGTTTTAATCCTGGTTTTCTAAAAAGATAACAAAACTGCTATATTTTTTGCTTTTTATTTTCATGAGCAAATTTCCTTAAACGGTTAAGATTTAAATATTAGTAACACCGTGTGAGCAATGCCTCGTAAGACCCTTAAAATAAACTCTCCGGGTTGGTGGCTTTAAAATGTTCTCGCGAAGCTGAAAACTCGAAAATCAGGACCAGCTGTGGGTGCCAGCACGTTAAACGAAAGTGGATATCTGACGGCAAACTGTTGTCTTTGATTACGTTCTAGGATGGGGATTAAAGGCAGGATTGCTTTCTTTGAGATCCTTAAAGCTGAACATGCTAATCTCATCCAAAATATACCAAGTCGCAGTTAAAACAAACTAATTTAAGGGTTAAAAGAGAGGGATGATGATTTTTTTTCTTCTACTTTCCAGCTCTGGATAAGTCTTCATTCTGTCCTCTCTTAAGTACAGCAAGGCAGGAGCTTGACACACATGGATGCAATGAGGCTGCAATAACGATAGTAGACCGCTGAAAAATGACGTGCAGATCGGCCAACTTTAGCACGGCTTGAAGCATGGCCGTCAGGCGTGTGCCTGGGAAGTTAATTGCCTATTTTTAATAAGACACTGATTACACTCAATCCACCAGCAGAGTATCATAAGTATTGATCCGCAATTGACAAGTTTATTCACCCCTTCACTACCAAGTGATTTTCCAAAAAAATCCCAATCTATCCATTACTGTAATAACCTATTTGGAAGTGAGATGTTGCCATCTACTGGCCAAAAGGAGTTACTGCAGTTAGATCTGCAGTTCAAGGCTCCACGTCTTTTCAGCTGGGGAATGTCCGATAAGGACACTGCTTAGCTGATTTTAACAAGTTTCGCCCGGAGCCATTATGAAGCCAAAACATCTGTCTGTTTCTTTTTAGCCACTTGACTGCTAAGGACGCGATCAGCGCGTCCTGCCAAGTGCCAATGAACCCCCTATCTTCCGATCCGTGACAGCTAGGGGTTAATGTTTGGCATCGTTGGATTAGCCACAGCATGGCCTTTCCAATGAAATCAAACATGACCATGTTAAAAGTTAACAAAAAATAAATATATAAAAATGAAAATAAAAAAATATTTAAATAAAAATAAATAAAAAAATATATACAGGTTTTTTTGTTTTGTTTTGTTAATGCAGCAATATTGTTCCATTTCAATTATAATGTGAACAATGATTTTTGTATGGGGTGCGTTTGTTAAAAATCGTGTAATTTTCCCCCAAAAAATTTAACAAGTCCCCATTTCAAATTTTTTTAACGAGCACAACTCATAGAAAATATAACTGCAATTGCTCGCATGTTAAAATGTGAAAAAAAAAACACTTTACACGTTGTAAATTATTGAAAATTCAAATTTTATTGCATTTTTTGTTATAATATACAGACAGGACATGACGTATACATATAATACAATGTCAGAGTGCCACGAACACGACTCAGTGGGAGACCCAATCTTACCAACCGTCTCCACGAGGTTTCTATCGAATGGGGATGCCACCAGCCCCCTGGATCAGCTGAGCAAAAGAACAAGATAGACCTCCAGTGGATAAGAAGTGCCAATCGGTTTATTGAGGGAACAGCACCCCTTGGAAAAATCAGTGACGTTTCGACCTTGCGGTCTTAATCATATGATTAACCTCAATAAACCGATTGGCACTTCTTATCCACTGGAGGTCTATCTTGTTCTTTTGCTCAGCCGTATACATATAATAATGATATATTATGAATCTGCCGAGTCTGCCGGAAAGAACGATATCTAATATGTCTGGGTCATATATTAAAATAAGGCTTAAAAACGCGTTTAAACATGATGAGCCAAAGCAGTAAAAATGAGCTCAGCACAGAGGCGGGAAATGCCTCAGCAGCGAAAGGGTTAAAAGATTTAATAAGCATCTGTAGTTTTTATATATATATAGCTGAGTGTGGAGAATATTCTGGATACATAATTTCAATAAGACTGAGCATCGAGTCTTTTTTTCTTTTTGAGATGTTTTGAAAGGCAAGTGCTGGACCATTAGAGTATATACAGTATATATATATATGTATCCTCCCATGATGCCTCAGTAACGGGGGGATTTCTTAATTGTACGACAAGACCAATACAGAGCCTATGCTCTACGGGTCTTGCAACTGTATAATTTTTTATTTTTTTTACATTTTTGTCTTAACTTTTGGCCTGGCTATCCCTATTGTTTGTTTGTTTACTTTGTGGTTCCTTGGTATCCATTCCCTACACATTCAGGGTTATTCAACGAGATTCGAAAAGTCACCACAAGTTCGGTGACCTTTTTCGTTCCCTGAACTTCGGGGCGATTCAGCGATCCTAGTTCGCCGACCCCGCGGTGTATTCAGTAAACACTCGCAGCAAACACACCGAAAAATCACTGCAAACCCGCCGAACACTCCCCGAAACCCGCAGAAACAGTTCAATTAACCACACCAAACACGCCGGAGAAAACCCGACTAGCCGCCGATCACAGTGCAGAGCAGCCGCCGGGAAAAAGCCGACACTCAGACGAACGAGGTGAAAACAAAAACAGTACGCTTGAATGTTTGAAAATTGAAACGCTGTTTGCAAAAAATCGACTGAACGAAAATGTCTGGAATTAACATATAAGATAAAATGAATGATAATAAAAAGGGCTGTTACAGAAAAATAAAACAATAAAAAAAAACAGAAAAAAGTTTGCAATTTTTTTTTCCAAAAAATGCCTAAAAGATCCTACAAAATCTATAAATAAAGAGACTTTTTCCTGCCGACTATAATAATGAACAGTTTATTAGATATTGAATTAAAACAGGAATATTTTTAACATTGAAGCCTATGAGATTCGCCTGAATAAACCTTTGGAATGAAACCACCGAACAGCAGGGCATTTCGGCATCTTTTCACTGCTGTTTTGTGTTCTCTGAATAGATGAAGCATTGCTTCTCTATGGGGATTTCACTTCCCTCGAACAGGCACCGTATGCGCAGGCAATTCGCCAACATTTGGAGAATTTCCTGCTCTCTGAATTGCCGAATGGCCAGGAAATGTAGCCGTTCGCTGAATTTCAGTGTCTGGTTACATTTCGGGGCCAGATCGACTCTCTGAATAACCCTGCTTGAGTTTTTCTTGAAGTTTTATGGTGAACGTTGGGTCCATACACCATTTTTATAGTATTTTGCATTAAGGCTAGGGTCAAACGAATGCATTATTCGCAGCGACCGTCAAAAAGTGCGTCCGAATGCATTGACTTATTTTTTCACAGAATGCGCGAAAACGGTCATACGATGCGCATTTTCGTGCGTGATTCTTTACGGATCCAAACCAGGAAACTTTGGGTGTCTGGACGTTATGTTGGCCGGACATGAGCAGGGTCTGACGTCTCCAAATCACGCACGCACGCCGCTAAGCGGACGCAGCGCACTCTGTACGTCCGTACTAGCGGTTCTGCATTCTCGAAAAAATGTGTTCGTTTGCCACTTGCGTTGCGCAGCCGGACTTTCGTGCGACCGTACTTCGTATATTGGCCGTCATTGCGCGTCATTTGCTGCTAGTGCGGCCGTGATTAAGTGCCCCTAAACGCACGTTAAAAATGCGTTAGTCTGACCCCAGCCTTAAAGTCACATTTTATAGACCCACATCCGCTCTCTCAGAAGGAGATTTGGCCTTTGCAACCTCCAACAATTAATAAATATATATATAATTCAATTTATTGCTAATTTCACTAATATCGCGTACAGTATAACATCCATAATCAAGTTTCGCTCTCTTTAATTTCTGGCGGTGAGAAAAAGATAGAAAAATGCGTTCCCTCTCCCAACGCCGAACTCGAAATCCAGACGAGAGGGTGAAGTAATTCTAAAAAATCTCTCAAGCAGCAATTTTAAATCACGTTCTAAGTAACTGCGACGGCGGCTTCCAGATTAACCGGCTAATCCGTTCAGAAAACTGCTCATGCAGAGGAGAACGCAGTCACCCTCAGTGAAAATATCAGCGTCCACATAAATGACCAATAAGGATGGATATAATTACACCAAGAATTAAACGGCAGACATTCAGCAAAGACGTTTAACGGAGAAAAGAGGCAGATTTCACCCCAAAAAAAAAAAACAATAAAAAAATAAATAATCCCAAAGGAATGGAGACTGGATTCAGCCAACCGGAGGAACATGAGTCATCTGTCCAGGAATGGATCCAATAATAGCCCTTTAATTGGGGTAACTGACCCATTGCAGACACAAATAAACTATAGGTACGTCTTTATTTCTCTTTTCATGATCTGGTACCGCTTCATTCTAAACAAAAGGAACACAGGGGTTCGGAACGTTTCTGCCGCTTCGTGGGAAATACAAGATATCGGGGGGGATATAAAAAAGCGACATGTAAACCACAGACAATTTTTTTTATATATATACTGTATATATATATAATATCTTTTAGGCTTGTGCACCGATTTTTTTTCTCGGTTCGATTTGTTCGGATGTTTAAACTTTTCGATTCGGCTCGTTTCGACCGATTGCTGTTTCGATTCGGTTCGGTTCGGATCGTTTTTCGTGTACAATTTTTTTTCGGAATATCGACCATTTTTCGTATTTTCGGGTCACTTTGCTCGTTTTTTGTATCGACTTTTCAGAAATTTCGGAAAATTTCGTTTTTTCGGAACGTCTGTTCTCCTCGTTTCAAAGTGTCTACGATAATTCTGGCGATTCTATCGTGTTTTTTTTTATTAAATAAAGATCCTTTTTTTCTTATGAATAATTGAATATACATTTCACAACTTTATTTAATCATATTAAAATGGTATGAAAGCCAAGGAACAAAAAAAATGAACAAAACCATTTAAAAAACGCTAAACTGACCCGAATGCCACAAGAAACAAGTGATACGCATTTACAAATACAAAATTTACAGAATCAGCGATATAACCGATAATAGTTAAATATACGATGTCCAGAATTACCGAAATGGAACCGAAGTCACGAATGGAACCGAAATCATGAATAGAGCGAAAATAAATTTCGATTTGACACATTTCAAGTCCATTCGAAAATTCCGAAAATTTTTCGTTTCGGCTCGGAAAACTTTTCGGATCTGTCGGTTTTCGGATCTAAAAATTTTCGGAAAATCGGCCGGATCCGAAAACACGAATCGGGAAATTTCGTGAAAATTCTGAAATTCCGAAACCCGAAACGCACATCCCTAATATCTTTAAAAAGTCCTGCGGGGAGCCCTCAGGGGCCTGTAAAACATATACCTTTATTGATTTTTCATTGAGACGGTAGAACAAAATACCGATGTTTCGGCCCCTGGGGGCCTTTATCAAGTATACAAACCATGTATAAGACAGTATTTATATCAGAGAGATAAAATCCCACTTACCAATTCCATCCCAACGTCAGTGTTTTGTTTTTAATGGAAAATCAATAGACGTATGCGTGCGTCCTACAGGACTTTTTAAAGACATATATTTGTTGAGATTTGCACCAGTGCACAAGAATTTATTTTTTTCTGGCTGCGAAGCAAAGACAAGTGCTGATCCGAAGGTACTATATACAGTTTATATATAAATATATATACATATATATGTTTCACATGTACAATACATATCTATATGGTCCACAACTACAATATATATGTATATAGTGTCTACAAGGGTTGTGGTGGAGGACAAAAAAGTGAGATAAAAAGCCTCCACACTATAATAAGTGTGTTTATTATTGCAGAAGCCACTTGCACATCACAGCAATTCAATGAATTGCATCCCAGAGCTCCTGTGCCACATTCCCCATATGCAGCAAGGAATTCTGGGTAGGATATGCAAATGACCTCTGTCTCACTTTTACATCCTGGATCTGTTATTACACAGAACCCTAAAATCAATGCTATGCCACACTGTGGCTTTCTAGCAGAGATAAGGTTTATGCAACTGATGCTTGATAAAGGCCCCCGAGTGGGCCGAAACGTCGGTTAGTGCTTTTGGGCACCTCTTAATGGTCATTTAATAAAGCATCATTTTTTAAGTCCTGGAGTGCGTCCTTTTTTGTGGTTTTTGTATTTTTCTTGGATTTTTGCACCCAGGCATATACGCCATTTACCGTAGTCTTATGCAGGTTGCCTTTGGATTTTGTGTATATATATATACTATATATATAGTATTATTATTATTTATTATTATTCTTTATTTATAAAGCGCCAGCATATTCCGCAGCGCTGTACAATAAGCACAGTATAGACAGGGTTACAATACATTGAACAACATTTGACAAACAGTACAGGAGGAGATGAGGGCCCTATTCCCGTAGGAACTCACAATCTGGGAGGTTGGGGTTGGAAACAGGAGGAGAGGACTGTAAGGTGAGAGTGATTGATGGTGCGTCAGTGAGTTGGGTGGTAGGCTTCCCTAAATAGGAATGTTTTCAGGGAGCGTTTGAAGGAAGAGAAGTTAGGGGAAAGTCTGACAGTACGAGGGAGAGCGTTCCAGAGAGTGGGGGCTGCGCGTGAGAAATCCTGCAGTCTATCATGGGAAGAGGTGATGCGGGGAGAAGCTAGGCGCAGGTCACTGTTTGACCTTAGGGAGCGGGCTGGGGTGTATTTGGTGATTAGTGAGGACAGGTAGTGGGGAGCTGAGTTAGTGAGGGTTTTGTAGGTAAGGATAAGGATTTTGAACTTAATTCTGCAGTGGATGGGGAGCCAGTGAAGGACTCGCAGAGGGGAGCGGCAGAGACAGAGCGGCGGGTGAGGTGAATTAGCCTGGCGGAGGCGTTCAGGATGGATTGTAGGGGGAGAGGTGGACAGAGGGAGGCCAGATAAGAGATTATTGCAATAGTCGAGTCGGGAGATTACCAGGGCGTGTATGAGTTGTTTTGTGGCGACAGCAGTAAGAAATGGCCGAATTCTGTAAATATTACGCAGTTGATATCGGCAGGAGGAGGAAAGAGACTTGATGTGGGGGATGAAGGAAAGAGCAGAGTCAAGTGTAACTCCAAGACAGCGAACTTGGTTTGATGGGGAGATGGTGATACCCTCCACCGTGATCGAGAAGTCAGGAGGTGGCGGCATTAGAGGGAGGAATAAGTAGGAGCTCAGTCTTTGACATGTTGATCTTTAGGTGGTGGGAGGCCATCCAGGAGGAGATGCCAGATAAACAGTCACTGACTTTGGAAAGGACAGGGGGAGAGAGATCAGGGGTAGAGAGGTAGATCTGAGTGTCATCAGCGTAGAGGTGGTAATTAAAGCCAAAGCTGTTGATGATTTTGCCCAGGGAGGAGGTGTAGATGGAAAAGAGCAGAGGACCAAGGACAGAGCCTTGAGGTACACAACAGATAGAGGCAATGAGGAGGAGGAGTTACCAGCAAAGGACACACAGAAGGACCTGTTGGATAAATAGGAGTCAATCCAAGCAAGTGCAGTGTCACCGAGACCCAGAGAGTTGAGGATCTGTAGAAGGAGGGGTGGTCAACAGTGTCAAAAGCAGCCGAGAGGTCAAGCAGGATGAGAATAGAATAGTGGCCGTGTTTTTTAGCAGTTAGGAGGTCGTTGGTGACTTTGGTGAGGGCAGTTTCAGTTGAGTGTAGGGGACGGAAGCCAGATTGCAGGGGGTCAAGTAGGGAATTGGAGGACAGGAAGAGGGAGAGGCGGTTGAAGACTAGTTTTTCTAAGAGCTTAGAGGTAAAGGGAAGCAGGATACAGGACGGTAGTTGGATGGAGAGTTGGATCTAGGGATGGTTTCTTTAGTAAAGGGTAACTAGCGCGTGTTTGAAGGCAGATGGAAAGGAGCCAGTGGAGAGAGATAGGTTGAAGATGTGTGTGAGAGCAGGGGTGAGGGAGGAGGAGAGGGGAGGAATTAGATGTGAGGGAATGGGGTCGAGCGGGCACGTGGTGAGATGTGAGGAGGACAATAAGGAATTGACTTCCTCCTCAGTGGTTGGGAGGAAGCGGCAGAGGGTGGCAGATGGGACCTGTGGGAGTGGAGGTGGCAGATAACTATCTTGTGTTGGGATGTTGCTTCTGATAGTTAAAGTTTTACTGAGGAAGTAGTCTGCCAGGTCTTGAGCGCTGAAGGCAGCTGAGGGGAGGTGCAGGTGGGTAGAGGAGGGTGTTGAAGGTGGACCAGAGCCGTTTAGGGTTGGAGGACAGCGTAGATATAAGAGATGAGAAGAAGGATTGTTTGGCCAAGTGGAGGGCAGAGGTGTATGACCGGAGAATAAACTTGAAGTGAACAAAATCAGCTTCAGAGCGGGATTTCCAGGCACGCTCTGCGGTGCGGGAGCATCTTTGCAGGTAGCGAGTCTGGAGGGTGTGCCAGGGCTGAAGCTGGCGGCGTGGGGCCTTACAGAGTCGAAGAGGAGCAAGAGTGTCTAGAGCAGAGATAAGCGTAGTGTTGTAGTGATTAGTGGCAGCATCAGGGCAGGTGAAGGATGAGGTATGAGGGAGGTGGTGAAGTAGGTTGGAGAATTGATGGGGGTCCACAGCCTGTAGATTTCTGCGAGTGTGTGTGCGGGGTGGGGGAGCAGGGTGTTTAGGAAGTCCAGATAGGTTGAAAGAGAGAAGGTGGTGGTCAGAGATGGGGAAAGGGCGACAGTTGAACTCAGAAATGGAGCAGAGGTTGGAAAAGACAAGGTCAATAGCGTGACCATCGCGGTGGGTAGGGAGGAGGGAGGATTGTGTGAGTCCAAGGGAGGACGTGAGTGAAAGAAGTTTGGAGGCAGCAGGGGCGGAAGGATCGTCAATGGGAATGTTGAAGTCCCCGAGAACTAGGCATGGAAGATTAGAAGACAGAAAGTGAGAGAGCCAGGTAGCAAAGTGGTCAAAGAACTGGGAGGTTGGTCCCCGGTGGGCGGTAGATGACTGCCACCCTGAGAGCCAGAGGAGAGAACAGGCGGATGCAGTGTGTCTCGAAGGAGGAGAAGGAGAGGGATGGGGTGGAGGGAGATGCTGTAGGTGCAGGTGGGAGAGAGCAGGATTCCGACCCCGCCACCATTTCTCTCACCCGGTCTGGGGGTATGACTCAAGTGTAGACCGCCATGTGAGAGAGCAGCAACGGAGGCCGTGTCAGAGGGAGTTAACCAGGTTTCAGTTAAAGCTAGGAGGTTGAAGGAGTTTGAAAGGAAGAGGTCATGGATTGCTGTGAGTTTGTTGCACACAGAGCGAGCGTTCCAGAGGGCGCAGGGAAAGCGGACAGGCGCTGAGGGATTATGGGGATGAGGTTGCTGGGCTTGCAGGGAGGTGATTTATGTGCGATGGAGATAGGATGAGAGGGAAGTATTGGATGTGTTGTGGGGCCAGGGTTAGGGGATATGTCACCTGAAGAGAGTAGCAGCAGGAGGGTGAGAAAGAGAAGGTGGGAATGGGATTTGTGGGAGTGATTGGCAGCGCGAGAGTTAGAGGGAGACCATGTTCTGAGGAAACAAAGGAGCTCATGCGAGGCCATCATGTGGGACGAGAGGAGGGAGGGAGAGATGCAGATAGTGTAGGGGTCGGTGGTAGAGGGGCAGGAGTTCCATTTAAGGAGAAAAGTAGAAGTAAAGAGTAGAAGCGTGAGAGAAAGCATGATATAGACGTGCGTTTACCCAGAGTAAAAGTGGGCCTTGCAGTTCCTTCCTATATATAAAATCAACAGTTACAATGTATATATATATATACTCAAAACGGTAACCCGCCACACGGAGACATCCTGATGAAAGTCCCTGCGTGGACTGAAACGTCGAATTAATAAAAAAGGAATTTTTTTCTGTTTACTTAGTCTCCGTGTGGCGGGTTACCGTTTTGAGTATATAGTGTAGACCGCTTCCCAGGACCGGAGCATGAATTCTTTTGTAAATTGAGTGCGGAGAATGTGGATAAGTATATATATGGAATCCTTATTCAATAAAGAAATTCTTTTGAGAGACCCAGAATGCCACCAGCGTATTTTTAAACACGGACTGCTATATTGGCCAGGTGCGGCACCGGGCGTTGGAATCGGTATTCCGAGTGCAGAAACCAGCGGTTCATATATATATATATATATATATGAGTGGCTGTGACTCGTCGCATATCCTGACCCAGGATGCAAAAAAGTGAGACATTACAGTCTTCATTTGCAAGCCCTATGCCCTACCCAGAGTTCCTTGCTGCATATAGTGAATGTAGCACATGAGCTCTGTGAAACAGTTCTCTGAATTGCTGGGATGTGTAAATGTCTTCTACAATTCTAAGCTTTATTGTTTGCTATACAGTATGGAGGTTTTCAATCTCACTTTTTGCCCTCCACCATAACTTAAATGAGTATTGATTTGCCCTACGGGTTAAGCATCAAAGCTCAACGAGTCTCGACCTATCTCCTGCTCATGATGGCATAATATACCTTAATCCGCTCTCCAGGAGTGGCTGTAACTGGTTGCATAACCTGCCCTTTGCTGAAACGCCATCTGGCATGGCACTGGCCATGGGTCTGTGTTAAAACAGACCCGAGATGCAAGAAAAAAGAGAAATTGCAGACTTCATTTGCATATCCGACCCAGAGTTCTTTGCTACATATGGGGAATGTAACACATGAGCTCCGTAAAGCAGTTCTCTGAATTGCTGGGATGTGTAAATGTCTTCTACAGTAACAAACTTTATTATATATATATTTATATAATCCACAGGTACATAGGTATAAAAAATATATATTATGACTTGTAACAGAGCTTCGCAGGTACGACTTCCCAAGTAGACGTACGAGTTCAAAAGTTGAAATCTCTGATCTGAGTGTTTTATTCCTTCTTCCCCACCCCGTAGCTGCATGCTTCCTTTATTCTTTACCCATAAACCATGGCATCCTGCAATCTGCAACAAACGTACCCAAAGTAAACACACCCACAGACTATTCTAATGGCAGGTTGCGCCGCAGGAGCAGTCACAGACCAGAGACGTATTTCAGAGGTAGGAGGAAATGTGTGTGTTCAGGCCTTATTGAGTTACATTAACCGCCCTCGCAACTAAATTAATCAATGTATCCTGCAAGCCACAACCATTTCTCCTCGCCGGGTAATTCCTCGCATAACCGAATCGTGGCCGGAGGCCAGTGATTTGTCTTTTTTTTTTTTTAAGGACACGAAGTAAAGAAAGAGATGCCGGTGAAGGAGGATATACTATATACCGGCCTTCAAACAAAAATGAATCGGCGAGTCTGGAAAAAAGAAAAGTCGACTCAGGAAATTATCCAAATTTTCCCAGCCTGAGATACTTCATCGAAATAGTCAGGGCAGACTTGAGTAACACGAGCGAAAACCACACAGGGCAACCTAAATGCCTTGTAAAGCTACAAACAAACACTTGTTACACAAAAGAGAATATTTACCGTTGTATGTCTACGTAGAATTATACTTTGTTTGACACTATAGCAACGTCCCCCTGTTTTAACCTTATTCTATCCCTTAGATAAGAGAATAATCCATGGAATTGTGTTACTCTTACAGAAGGTAAACACGTGCTCCAAGCATCAAGCTCTTAGTAAACCTTGACTTATTTCTCATGCCGGTAAGAGTTGAGCCAGTAAATATTTAATGTCGTTTATTTGTTGCCTCTTGGATGTCTTAAGGGGTTATTCAGAGAGCACCGAAATGTCGCCGACGTGTCTGTGCTCTCTCGTTCCCCATACTTCCCTGCACTTTGGGGAATCAAAGTTCGCCACCCTGCGGCGAATTCAGCATTCACCGCAGAGTCCCCGGAGTGCAGGGAAAACCCACCGCAAACCCACCGCAAGCCCGTGGAACACCTGCCGAAAACGCAGTAAAAAACACGTCAAACATGTCGGAAAAAGCCACAAGCCCGCCGAACACCCACCGAAAACACACCGTAACCGCTGCAAAAAACACGGCAAACACGTCGGAAAAAGCCGATGAGCCGCCGATCACAGCGCAGACCAGCCGCCGGAAACAGCCGTCAAGCTGACGAACAGAGTAAAAAAATAAAAAATAAAATACGATACGCTTGAAAGTGTCCAAATTGAAACGCTGTTTGCAAAAAAAATACTGAAAAAAACTACTGAATGAAAATGTCTGTAATTTACATATAAGATCCAATGAATGATAATAAAAAGGTCTGTTACAGGAAAAAGAAAAACGCTTTAAAAAAAACCCGGAAAAAATCACGAAAAATGCCTTAAAGATCCTAAAAAAATCTATAAATAAAGAGACGTTTTACTGCAGATTAAAATAATTAATGGTTTATTAGATATTGAATTAAAACAGGAATATTTTTAACATTGAAAACTATGAGATTCGCCTGAATAAACCTGCCGAATGAAAGCACCGAACAGCAGGGCACTTCAGCTACTTTCCCTGCTGTTCGGTGTCTCTGAATAGATAAATCATTGCTTCGCTTTGGGGGGATATCACTGCCTTCAAACAGGCACCGTACTTACTGGTAGTTCGCCCAAATTTGGCTAACTGCCTGCTCTCCGTATAGCCAAAAGGCCCCGAAATGTCACCGTACGGGGAAGTTCCCTGTTCGGTGACATTTCAGGGCCAGATCGGCTCTCTCTGAATAACCCCTTTAGTAGATAAATATCTTAACCTTAGCACTAACTCTAAAAAAAAATCTTTTGTACATTTTGGGGGAAAAGGGCTGGAAAGCGGGTGTGCCTTTAGTAGATGTTGATGAGGAATCCTCAATGTATTTACATGGGATAATCAAGCAAATGAAGATTTAGCGTTTCCAAGCCTTGTCGTGTCTCTTTGTGTGTGGAATGGAAGGGTTTGTTTATGGTTTTGTAAATAACGGTTTTTGGTTTGGAAAATATACAAAGGAGGTTCTCTTTGACGTTGTGGTCAACTTCAAAAAAGACATTTGCTTATGGTTGCTGAGGCTCGCATTTTCGATGGAAAACATCACTTGAGAAAGTAATGTGACACAGACACGTCCAATTAAATATGGAGTAGATACTCCCGACTGACGTAAATGTATAGATGTATCTCCATAACAAAGGGGATGAATTCATAATACACCGTCCCGGAGCTTCCTGCTAAACAAAAGGTTGGAATTAAGGAAACAACGGAAGAATTCACCTAAGTCGTCGGAAACACATGCAAGTTGTTTAAGGAAAAATCGATGATGCTGTCTTGACTCCAGAAGGAAACGGAGGAAGGGGGACCCAATGTGCACAGTATAGTAGGGATGTGCATGGCTGAAAAATTTGATTAGTTTAGTTTTGTTTAGTTTTTAAATAATTTTGTTCTCGGAATTTCGTAGCTAATTTCGTTTCGTGTTTTGTTTCGTTTCGTATTTCGTTTCATTTCAGATTGATTTGTATCGTATCGAATTCGTATCGAATCGAATTCGATAGTTGTTATCCATTTGCTAGTTCATTGCAAATTCGATAGTTGATATCCATTTGATAGTTCATTTAAATTTCTATCGTATCGGATTTGTATCGTATCGAATCGAATTCGATAGTTGATATCCATTTGATAGTTCATTTCAATTTCTATTGTATCGGATTTGTATCGTATCGAATCGAATTTGATAGTTAATATCCATTTGATAGTTCATCGCAAATTCGATAGAAATTGAAATGAAGAGGGGCGTAGCTACACGTGGCAGCGAGCAGTTGCATTTTGGAGGAGCTCCTCAGCAGCGGTTGCTTTTTAGCCGTTTTTACCCGCCCGCTCGGCTGGCCGATCACCCGGTTGGCTCCCACAGACTTTGGAGGCCTTGTGCTCCTTACCTGACCTCGATCCACAAGTTACACGACGGAGTTTGGGTCCCGAAGCGGTTTGGGCCTTGCGGCGGCGGCCATTTTAGAAGCCTGCGTGCGGCCTGTGACTGTTTTTCTGGGGCCTTGCATCTCTGAGCCAGCCCATACCAGCCATGTCTGGCAGCCGGACACAGAAGGGGGGATCACGCCAGCGGGACATCCGGGACTCAATGCCGGGTGTGTCTGCTTCCAGGCGTGCGGCACTCTTCCTCTCCCTCCCTCCTGGTTATGATTCATCTGGGGACGATGACGGCTCCTCCTAGTCTCGTGGGGGTACTGTTGGGATGACATGGATCACACCGGAGTCCCAGGCACTAGACACGTGACCCCTCTCCGCAGCTGTGAAAAAACGAGCGCAGAAAAAACGCAAAGCAGCGCTGACAGCACCCTCGGGAGCCTCGCTGGCCGCGCCGGAAATTCCAGACGGAGATTCGGCTGAGGATCGCCGGCTCTCCGCTGATAATAGCCTAGCCTCAGACCGACAGCCAGGTTGGAGACTGGAGCCCCGAACGCTAGTGGAAGGAGTTGGGACTGTCTCTGTTGGGACACGGATCCGAGAAGAAGATGAACACCTCCTCTCCACGAAAGGTGACCTTCGTAAGATCCTTGATGAGCTGCGGGAAATACGGGAGATATGGAGACCTGAAGTGGCAGCGGTCCGAGCAGAGTTTGACGTGGTGCGTGCGCAGGTGACGGAGGGACAGGCGAAGACCATTGAAGTACAGACGGAGCAAACTCACCTGACCGAACGAGTTGCAGCCCTTAGCTCCCAGGTTGAGGTCCTGACCCACTTCGTGGAGATACTAGAAACACAACATCGTCGCCGTAATATCAGGGTCAGAGGAATCCCAGCTTCGGTCTCGACAGCAGAGTTGTCGCCTTATGTTGCCCGCATGGCCCTACAGGTTTCTGGACTCCCTCCGGATACTCCTGGCGTGGTTGGGTCGATATTCCGGGTACAACGACCAGCGGCGACCACCACGGGGACGCCTGGAGATGTGGTAGTGGCGTTCCGAGATGTTGCCTTTAAAGTGAAGCTTATGAATACTTCTGGCGCACGAGATCCCGTGCATTTTGAGGGCTCTACGCTGGCACTGTATCATGACCTCCCGTTCCAGACCCTACTGGCTCGACAACGATTTCGGGACGTGACAACTACCCTTCGTCGCAAAGGGATTCGCTACAGATGGGGCTTGGCGGGCTCACTGGTAGTGACGCATGCCAACTTATCCTACACGATCACCGATCCCTCGATGGCCTGGACTGATCTTGCGGCAGCGGGACTGTCACCGGATCACCTGGAGTTGCAACCGGATTGGGGACTATCATTCCCCTTCCACCGCATTTTTCTGCTTAATGTTCGAGTTCTCTGGACTTTTCCTGATTGTTACAGATCTTTTTTGACGGTTTTTGCTGAAGACTGAAAGTTGTTCTCCACCTCCCACCCCTGCCCTTCCCCCTTTGATTGCTATGTTTCACTGAGACCCCCCCTATCTGGGGACGTTTATTATTTTTCTCCACTTCCCCCTTTGATTGCTATGTTCTGCTGAGAACCCCCTATTTGGGGACGTTTATTATTTTTCCCCCATTCCCCCTTTGTTTGCTATGTTCCGCTGAGAACCCCCTATCTGGGGACGTTTATTATTTTCCTTACGCTGTACCTATGATGGCAGTTTTGAGTGACCCTCACTTTGATATGTATCTGTAAGCGGACTTATTTACAAAATAAAAAATTTAAATAAAAAAAAGGAAATTGAAATGAACTATCAAATGGATATCAACTATCGAATTCGATTCGATACGATACGAATCCGATATGATAGAAATTGAAATGAACTATCAAATGGATATCAACTATCGAATTCGATTCGATACGATACAAATCCGATACGATAGAAATTGAAATGAACTATCAAATGGATATCAACTATCGTATCGTATCGAATTCAACAGTTGATATCCATTTGATAGTTCATTTCAAATTTGATAGGTGATATCCAATAGTTGATATCCATTCGATAGTTCATTTCAATTTCTATCGTATCGGATTCGTATCGTATCGAATTCGATAGTTAATATTCATTTGATAGTTCATTGCAAATCCGATACGATAGAATTTGAAATGAACTATCAAATGGATATCAACTATCGAATTCGATTCGATACGATACAAATCCGATACAATAGAAATTGAAATGAACTATCAAATGGATATCAACTATTGTATTGGATTTGTATCGTATCGAATCTAATTTGACAGTTGATATCCATTTGATAGTTCATTTCAAATTTGATAGGTGATATCCTATAGTTGATATCCATTTGATAGCTCATTTCAATTTCTATCGTAACGGATTCGTATCGTATCAAATTCGATAGTTAATATCCGTTTGATAGTTCATTGCAAATTCGATAGTTGATATCAATTTGATAGTTAATTTCAATTTCTATCATATCAGATTTGTATCGTATCGAATCGAATTCGACAGTTGATATCCATTTGATAGTTCATTTCAAATTTGATAGGTGATATCCAATAGTTGTTATCCATTTGATAGTTCATTTCAATTTCTATCGTATCGGATTCGTATCGTATCGAATCGAATTCGATAGTTGATATCCATTTGATAGTTCATTTCAAATTTGATAGTTGATATCCAATAGTTGATATCCATTTGATAGTTCATTTCAATTTCTATCGTATCGGATTCGTATCGTATCGAATTCGATATTTGATAGTTCAGTTCAAATTCGATAGTTGATATCCAATAGTTGATATCCATTTGATAGTTAATTTCAAATTTGATAGTTGATATCAAGTAATCAAATTTTTCTTTTATGATGATGACACAGTGTAAAACAAAATAAATTTGTAATATACCATTTCGTTTAGTTTCGTATCATATGATTTTGTTTTCGTTTCGTATTCGTATCGTATCGATTCGTTATTCGGAAGTACATCCGAATACGAATTATCAAATTTAATTCCGAATTCCGAATTTTTCCGAAATGAATGCCCATCTCTACAGTATAGCGACCTGTGCGATGCAAACACCAGCAACTGGACTGGAGTGAATATGATACACAGTACGAGCAGAGGGTGGTAATGGTGTCAAGAAGGAGTCTTGGGTATCGCAGAACAAAATTGTATCCAGAGGTGCAGTTGATAAAAATGGAGCCAGGTCAATAGGAAATACAAAATGTTGTGTCAATGCTATAAACAAGCCATAGGTCAGTACAGAACAGCACAAAGTGCTATACGCATAAGCTAGCTCTGTATAAGGCAATATTCTAGCATTGACTCACTGTCCAGTGTATTCTTTTATAGGGGACCGCCATGTGTCAACCTGAGGGAGTCCTGACGACTGCGTATCATCAGAAAGTGTCAGTGCCTACCATGCGCTGAAAAGTCTACATGACACGCACATGCGCGGTTCGGTCCGCCTGACAGAATGAAGGACGCATCGTCAGATGTGACGGGTGACACGTTGGGAGTCTTGTAATTATGGAAGTGGTTGTGAGGAGCGGAGAGTGTAGGAGATCTGGGTGCAAGGATGTAAGGTGTGAGTCAAACGCAAACGTAAATATAGTAAAAATGACGTATAGTAGCCAATATAGGCCAAATGCATGAAAAAGAATGCAAAAAGGAAAGCAGGGGATGGCTGCAATGGTGAGATGTCATATTCAGCCCCTTACATTGGCTCTATCCACCAAATAAAAAATATAACTCCATTCACTTATGAATATATACACTGATCAGCCACAACAGTAAAATCACCAGTAAATATGGTGTAGGTCCCCCTCGTACTGACACGTCGAGGCATGGACTCCACAAGCCCTCTGAACGCATCCTGTGGTATCTGGCACCAAGACATTAGCAGCAGATCTTCTACATCCTGCACGTTGCAATGTGGGGCATCATGGATAGGATTTGTTGTTCCAGCACATCACACGGATACTCAATCGGATTGAGATCTGGGGAATTTGACGGCCGAGGCAACACCTTGAAACCCTTGTCATGGTCTTCAAACCATTCCTGACCAGTTTTTGCAGTGTGACAGGTGGCATTATCCTGCTGAAAGAGGACACTGCCATTAGGGACACCATGGCCATGAAAGGGTTTATGTGTTCTGCAGCAATCTCTAGCTAGGTGGTGCGTGTCATAGTTAAAGAAAATGTATGAGACTTAACTAAATAAAAGTATAAAACTATAAGGAAATGATCTGTTTCTGCATACTTAGCTAATAATAGTAACATCCTTAAGCTTTATAAAAAGCGATTCAGCTTGGGCGCCATCTGTGGTCAATAATTGGAAGGTGGTCCTTACTCCATGGCACCATAACGACAATAATAGTAAAAATTCCAGTAGACCAGAGTATTAAATCAAGTGTATTTATTCCATCACCAGAAAAAAAAATTATGACGTTTCGACCAAACGGTCTGTGTCAAGACTTGACAAAGACCATTTGGTGGAAACATCGCCATTTTTTTTTCTGGTGATGGAATAAATACACTTGATTTAATACTCTGGTCTGTACCGGCTGGGTGGAGTAGAGGTAACATCACTGCTCTGAATGGAGAGAGCCTGTGGAGTCACAGGTTTGATCCCAGCAAGCAACCTCTCCAGTAAGTGTCCTTGGGCAAGACACCTAACGGTACATATTCGCCACCCAGGACATACTTGAAAACGAGAGAAATCTCAATGTATCCTTCCTGGTAAAATCCTTTCTAAAAAAAAAAATACTCTGGTCTACTGGAATTTTTACTATTATTATCCTTTAGCTTTAGGTCCTTTTTGCATCTTCTTCTGCGTTTCACAATATATTTTTTTAAATCAGATTCCGTCATTTTTCACTTACCTGTTAAATACTGGAACACAACCACTTATTCAGAAATAAAATAAAGCAGGTATATATATAACAGCATTTTAATATGAAAACAAAACGCCAAAGACTTCGTAAAAATCATTTCAGTTAAATATAACGAGACGGAGAAGCCGAGTATACGTAGATAAAAAAGGGACAGGAATAAATACAATGTGCTACATAAGTGAGCTGGCAGCGAGCCACGTTATAATCCAAGATACATATATTCCAAAAGCAGCAATCATTATAATACATTAATTTATCTTTTACTTAATGCTAGGAAAATGCCCCCTGAAGTTTCATACTATTTGTGCACTGCATGGGGTATCCTGGCATGAGCCCATGTGCAGAGGAGTCGAGGAGGAAAATTGAACAAATGTAATTCATGTAGAACAAAAAAAAAATTACATTCATTTGGAAAACTCAAAGATAATTTGGGATAATAAGCAGAATGGTGAATTGAAAGCATGTTTCCTGCTAGAACACATCATAAGAGCATTGTACAAAAATAGTTTAAAGCATTTTATGGTTATAATCAATATTAAGCATTATATATATATATACTCCATCAAGAACCAGAAGGAAAATAAATATTGTACCCCGGTGGGACATCACTTTAATCTGACAGGCCACTCCATCGAAAACCTCAGGATTAAAATCCTCAAAGGAAATTCTAAAGACTCTCATGAACGTAAGACATTCAAAATAAAAATGATCACATATTTTAACACCGTAAAGGAAGGCCTCAATGTAGACTCTGACTTTTTAACCCATTATCATAACGTCACCAAACATTCAGAATTCTGGCTTGTGTTATGTTTTTTCTTGTTTTGTTTTTTTTCTTTTTCTGCCTTCCCTGTTTTGTTTTTCTTTCAAGTTGTCATGATCTTATTACTGTTGTTTTATGGGCCTAAGATATCTCATGTGCTTATTTTCCCCTTTTTACCATACTATTTTACTCTCACTATATATCACATACAGTTGTGTTCAAAATTATTCAACCCCCACTGAAATTGAGTGTTTTGGCCAGTTTGACATTGATTTTGATCATTCAGTCATCTTGCTTACAATTAAATCAAAGAGGCACGTGTAGGTCAGACAAATATAACATAACATTTATAATGAAATAACCACAAATGTCTTTTCTGTGCTCACATCATTATCAGTTTTATTCAACCCCCAAGCGACATTCAATCTTAGTACTTAGTACAACATCCTTTTACAGTTATAACAGCTTTTAAACGTGAAGCATAGCTTGACACAAGTGTCTTGCAGCGATCTACGGGTATCTTCGCCCATTCGTCATGGGCAAAAACCTCCAGTTCAGTCACATTCTTAGGCTTGCGCACTGAAACTGCTTTCTTTAAGTCCCACCAGAGGTTCTCAATCGGATTTAAGTCAGGTGACTGCGATGGCCACTCCAAAATGGTCCAGCCTTTAATCTGCAACCATGCTCTAGTGGACTTGGAGGTATGCTTGGGATCATTGTCCTGTTGAAAGGTCCAACGTCTCCCAAGCCTCAGGTTTGTGACGGACTGCATCACATTGTCATCCAATATCTACTGGTACTGAAGAGAATTCATGGCACCTTGCACACGCTGAAGCTTCCCTGTACCTGCAGAAGCAAAACAGCCCCAAAGCATGATTGACCCCCTGCCATGCTTCACAGTAGGCAAGGTGTTCTTTTCTTCATAGGCCTTGTTCTTCCTGCTCCAAACATAGCGTTGATCCATGGGCCCAAACAGTTCTAATTTTGTTTCATCAGTCCACAGAACACTATCCCAAAACTTCTGTGGTTTGTCCACATGACTTTTGGCATACTGCAGTCAACTCTTCTTATTCTTTGGAGACAGCAAGGGGGTGCGCCTGGGAGTTCTGGCATGGAGGCCTTCATTACGCAGTGTGCGCCGTATTGTCTGAGCTTAAACTTCAGTACCCACATCTGACAAATCTTTTCTCAGTTCCTCAGCAGTCACACGGGGACTTTTCTCCACTCTACGCTTCAGGTAGTGCATAGCAGTCGAAGTCAGCATCTTCTTTCTGCCACGACCAGGTAGCGTTTCAACAGTGCCCTTTGTCTTGAATTTGCGAATGATGCTTCCTATGGTCTCTCTTGGTATGTTTAACATCTTTGCAATCTTCTTATAGCCATTTCCCTTCCTGTGAAGAGTAATCACCTCTTCTCTTGTCTTCCTGGACAATTCTCTTGACTTCACCATGTTTGTAACCACACCAGTAAATGTCTAGAAGGAGCTGAGTATCTAGCCTAATGACTTCTCCAAGAGCTAATTGGAGCCAGGAGTGAGCCAACCTTGAGTCCAATCAGTGTGATATTATTGGATGTGTTGCTGAAAGCTGTCCTGCCCTTTAAAAACACACACCAGTTTTGGGTTTACTGGTTTCAAGAAGCACTGCCTGATGTGAACCATGCCTCGCAGAAAAGGGCTCTCAGAAGACCTACGATCGAGAATTGTTGACTTGCATGAAGCTGGAAAGGGTTACAAAAGTATCTCCAAAAGCCTTGATGTTCATGTTTCCACGGTAAGACAGACTGTCTACAAATGGAGAAAGTTCAGCACTGTTGCTAGTCTCCCTAGGCGTGGTCGTCCTGTAAAGATGACTGCAAGAGCACAGCGCAGAATGCTTAATGAGATAAAGAAGAATCCTAGAGTGTCAGCTAAAGACTTACAGAAATCTCTGGCACATGCTAACATTTTTGTTGACACATCTACAATAAGGAAAACATTAAACAAGAATGGAGTACTTGGGAGGACACCACGGAGGAAGTCATTGCTGTCCAAAAAGAATAATGCAGCACGTTTCAAGTTTGCAAAAGAGCACCTGGATGTTCCACAGCACTACTGGCAAAATATTCTGTGGACAGAAGAAACCAAAATTGAGTTGTTTGGAAAAAACACACAACACTATGTGCGGAGAAAAAAAGGCACAGCACACCAACATCAAAACCTCATCCCCACTGTAGGGAGGCGGAGGGAGCATCATGGTTTGGGGCTGCTTTGCTGCCTCAGGGCCTGGACGGATTGTTGTCATTGATGGAAAAATGAATTCCAGAGTTTATCAAGACATTTTGCAGGAAAACGTAAGACCATCTGTCCGCCAACTGAAGCTCCGCAGAGGATGGGTGATGCAACAGGACAATGACTCAAAGCATACAAGTAATTCAACAAAACAATGGTTTCAACAAAACAAAATACGCCTTCTGGAGTGGCCCAGTCAGAGTCCCGACCTCAACCCGATTGAAATGCTGTGGCATGACCTTAAGAGAGTGATTCACACCAGACATCCCAAGAATATTGCTACACTGAAACAGTTTTGTGAAGAGGAGTGGTCCAAAATTACTCCAGATCATTGTGCAGGTCTGATCTGCAACTACAGGAAACGTTTGGTTGAGGTTATTGCTGCCAAAGGAGGGTCAACCAGTTATAAAGTCCAAAGGTTCACATACTTTTTCCACCCTGCACTATGAATGTTTACATGTTATGTTCAATAATAATATGAAAACATGTAATGTTTGTGTTGTATTATTTTAAGCAGACTGTGTTTTTCAAATTGTTGTGACTTAGATGAAGATCAGAGCACATTTTATGACCAATTCATGCAAAACTCCACTTAATCCCAAAGGGTTCACATACTTCTTCTTGCCACTGTATATACCCTGAAGAGGGTCCAATAAACCCGAAACAGTGTGTCCAGAAGTGGCTTTGACCAGTTGCATAAACCTGATCTCTGCCAAAAAAAAACAGACCCAGGATGCAAAAAAGTGAGACAGATGTCATTTGCATGTCTTACCCAGAGTTCCGTGCTGCATATGGGGAATGTAGCACAGGTGATCTGTGATGCAGTTACTTGAATTGCTGTGATGTGCAAATGGCTTCTGCAATAATATATATATATATACAGTTTTATATTTAAAATGTTCTATATTTTACATATATAAATACTGTATACACTTGTCAGCCACAACATTAAACCCGCTGGGCAATATCATGTTAATATCATATCAATATCATGGCAATATCAGCCTTTGCTAACTTCCCCTTTGCACCCGGCTTCCCCATCAGATCGTAGGGCAGGCGCAGATCCGGCAGTCTGCCTCTTAGTGATCGCTAGGCTCGCGGATGCTGGGGGCAGCACTACAGCGCCGTCCCCAGCATCCCCATCAATGGCGTCCATAGGACTTCATGGAGAATCGTGCTGCCGAGTCACATGACCAGCAGAATCTCGCTTCTCGTGAGATCCTGATGGTCGGCGGAGTGATCGCGGAGGGAGACAGGGGACATTCTTTCCCCAGTCTCTCTCTGCTCTCGGTGGCTAGAAGCAGCAGATCGGGCCGCCGTTCTCGTCACGGGAAGAGAGGTGAGTATGTGATTTATGCAGGGGTTTTTGAGCTGCAGGTAACGGATTCTTCAGCAGCGCAATCCATTACCTGCACCTCCGAGCTGGTGGTAACTTTTTTGTTAGCGCCCGCTCTTAGTAACTAGCGTTAGGACCAAGTAGTTAATCTGTGCTTGCACTTTGCGCTCCCCATGTTAGGTATAGGGAGCGCAAAGTACAGTAAACTCGCGCTACGAATCGCAAATTAATGAGCGCTAACAGGTTTTTTAACCCGTTAGCGATTCAAAGGCGATGTGGGCACAGCACTATGACCTCCTTTAAGCTAACGCTGACGTTGACGCTATTGTTAGCTTGAAGGAGGAAATAGAGCCCACTGTCAGGTATCAAGAGAATCACATTGATTATATACAACAAAAAATATAGTGAAGTGCCAGCCACACCTCTACCAATGCTATGTATCACCGTTGAAGTATCCCCAATCATTTCAAACGAGAAGCTACAAATAAGAGACGTATACAGCGCAAATCATCATGATCTGCTGATGATGAGGTTACACATTCATATACAACCATAAGAAGAGTCCATTTTTCAGGTTTAATATGTCTTTGCAAATTTTTACACTCACTGTCTTGTTATCAGTAGGACTGTATGAGCTGATGATGCCACGAATCGGCGAAATGCGTCCTGGTCTGGTTTGAATATTTTATTCTAAGTTTTGATTTTATTAAAGATTTTTAAAACTGGTTTATTGGGTGTTTCCTGAAAACCCATATGTGTGGATTCTAGAGCCGGCTTGAGTAAATGGGCATTTGGCTGTATTATATAATATATATATATATCACCAACAGCTATTGGAATTACACTAGGGGAGACCCTATACAGTTACAGTTACAAGTTTTTATAAAGCACCAATAAGTTCTGTAGCGCTATTATAAAATAGTTCTCTCTTTGTTGCTTGATATACATGTTGAGATGATCGATTGAACTGGAGAAGACACTGAAGGGGTGTGGGCTTCCTTGGCATTTCCATTTTGCCCCAAACCTCACCCTAACAAAACGTTCAAACACTTTTCTCCTGCATTACAGCAGCCAGTACAGATACAAGGTGTTGCTGTAATTGCCATACAAAGGCATTATGCAGCACATACAGATACAAGGTGTTGCTGTAATTGCCATACACAGGCATTATGCAGCACATACAGATACAAGGTGTTGCTGTAATTGTCATACACAGGCATTATGCAGCACATACAGATACAAGGTGCTGCTGTAATTGCCAATTGCCATACATAGGCATTATGCTGCACATACAGATACAAGGTGTTGCTGTAATTGCCATACACATGCATTATGCAGCACATACAGATACAAGGTGTTGCTGTAATTGCCATACACAGGCACTATGCAGCACATACAGATATTGCATTGCTAATAATCTCACAATGATCACTACAAACCCCCATAAACAGGAGATCTCACCATTTTATTATCTGCCTGCAGAACATTTACTGCATCTGACTCAAATGCCATTTCTGCCTGTATGCTGGTAATGCAGACCCCGTGTGACATTGTGTGAGCTAAGTTACGCCATTTCAAATTCAGAACCTTTCATCCCAGCAATATTTCTGTAAGGGATAAATGAATACATGAAAAAGTTAGCAGATTTACATTATTTATGGTTTTTAACTGTCTCAGAGCAACAATTTCTATTTTACCCGATATGTAACTGTTATCTTTGCATCCTATGTTTCAAACAAATGTTACAATCCAAAAAAAATTCAACAGAAAGCCCTTGGTAGAGAAGGGGTTAATTAAAGTCATATGCTCAACCTTCTTCAACATAGATGGATATTTCGGATAGGTTGAGTAACTGACTAGTTGGAGCAGAACAATCTGCAGCTCCTGTGAGCTCTTGGAAATGAATGTATGTACGTCAACAGCATTATTTTTAGGATTTATGTTCAGTAATTATTTGTTTGCTTGTTTTGTTATAGAGTATCTATAAAATGCCTTAAACCAGCTGCAATCACCTTCAGCCTGGAATCGGAGGTCTCGCTCGGTCTGGCCGGCTTCGTCGATGTTTAACACGTTTAACTTTTCATCTGAAACTTGTAAAGTAACACTGTAAAATATATTTTTTAAAAAAACGTTATCCCATCAAGAAAACAGATGTACCACCAGGTTTTGTTAAGAACAAAGGCGGACAGTCCGGACGCGAGGAACAGTGCCTTGTGTGGCCTTTTCTTAACGAGAAGAAAACAGAGTCAATATAACCTTCTCTACTTTATTTAGTTTAAAGCACAGCAAGGTCATAAACGTGTGATAACGGCTTGCAGTGCCAAGGGTGAAGAACAAACAATGCAGAACATAAAAAAAAATCAACCGTTCCAGGGCCAAGTGACCGAGCGATGCTTTTTCCGTATGTTTATGAGTCTTGTGTTCGCAGATGTTTATTTCTCCTAAATGAAAAACTGTAGTTTAAGAAACGGTTGTGCGACTTGGTAAACGACTCCACTACAAGTCAGAATATTCAACGTGGCTGTTAATGAGAGTCGCCGTGACACGTTATAGACATACAGGGTTATTCAAAGAGATTCGAAAAGCCACCGCACGTTCGGTGACTTTTCGTTCTCTTCAGTTCGGTTCGATTTGGCGATCCGATTTCGGCCACCCTGCGGTGTATTCAGCAAGCACCAGAGGGCCGCCGAAATGCAGGGAAAAGTCGCCGCAAACCCGCCGAAAACTCACCGCAAAACCCGGCAAATGCACACCGAAAACCCGCAAAAACATCTGTATTAACCCGCCGAAAACGCCGGAAAAACCCAAGCAGGAGCCGATCAAACGCAGTGCAGCCGCCGGAAAACGCCGACACCGCAGACGAATGCAGTGAATAAATTAGAAAAACAGTTTGTTTGAATGTTTGAAAAGTGAAACGCTGTTTGCAAAGAAACTACTGAGCGAAAATGTCTGAAATTTACATATGATCCAATGAATGATAATAAAAAGGGCTGTTACAGAAAAAAGAAGTAAAGTTTAAAAAAAAACAGAAATTTTTTAAAAACAAAAATCCCGAAAAATGCTTAAAACATCGTAAAAAATCTATAAATAAAGAGACTCTTTACTGCAGAATATTTTAATCAACGGTTTATTAGATATTGAATTAAACCGGGAATATTTTTAAAATTGAAGCCTATGGGATTTGCCTGAATAAACCTGCTGATTTAAACCACCGAATGGCAGGTGCAATTCGGCAACTTTTCACTGCTGGTTTTTGTTCTCTGAATAGACGAAGCATTGCTTCTCTATGGCGATTCACTGCCCTCGAACAGGCACCGAATGTTTAGATTTCAGTAAGGCTTTTCATACTGTTCCGCATAGAAGGCTTATCAATAAATTGCAATCTTTGAGTTTAGATTCCAATATTGTTGAATGGATTAGGCAGTGGCTGAGTGACAGACAACAGAGGGTTGTGGTAAATGGAGTTTATTCGGCACAAGGTCTTGTTACCAGTGGGGTGCCTCAGGGGTCTTTTTGCTGATGACACAAAGATTTGCAACAGGGTTGACGTTCCTGGAGGGATCAGCCAAATGACAAATGATTTAGGTAAACTAAAAAAATGGTGGGAGTTGTGGCAATTGAGTTTTAATGTGGATAAGTGCAAGATAATGCACCTGGGACGTAAAAACCCAAGGGCTGAATATAGAATATTTGATACAGTCCTAACCTCAACATCTGAGGAAAGGGATTTAGGGGTCATTATTTCAGAGGATCTAATGGTAAGTAGTCAATGTAATAGAGCAGCAGGAAATGCTGGCAGAATGCTTGGTTGTGTAGGGAGAGGTATTAGCAGTAGGAAAAGGGAAGTGCTCATGCCACTGTACAGAGCACTGGTGAGACCTCACTTGGAGTACTGTGTGCAGTACTGGAGACCGTATCTCCAGAAGGATATAGACATCTTAGAGTTCAGAGAAGGGCTACTAAAATGGTGTACGGCTTGAAGGAGAAAAGTTACCAGGAAAGGCTTAATGATCTTAACATGTACAGCTTGGAAAAAAGACGAGAAAGAGGAGATATGATAGAAACATTTAAATACGTAAAGGGAATCCACAAGGTAGAGGAAGGGAGTATATTTAAAAGATTGAAAAAGAAAGAAAACAGACCTCCACCAGGGAGGTGAACAATCACCCCACCCCGAGTAACTACTAGACACCGGGCGTGGACACACCCAATAAGGACTAAACCTAGTAATGAACTATAACGAAACGAAAGGAGATATAAGGGATAAACCCTCAGATCACTGAGAGGGAGTGCTGATTTAAAACATAACTTTTATTAGTCATAATAAGACACACAGAAAATAGACCGACAGTAAATGTTAAAAAACATATAGACACATAGACATAGGCACAATATGTTGCAGGGAGAGCAGAAATATGTCACAGATACAAAGCGAATTGCTTGATTGGGACTTATGGGGAACAAATATATGCCTTCAGTGGAGATGGAAAACCACAGTATTAATAATGAATTGAAGCAAATGCCCCATGGACATAAATTACAACTTGTACCTTGATATTGACAAATAGAGAGTATTGAATCACAGCACTGAGATATATGCACAGTGCCCACAATTGTACTGAAGATAATTAGCCCAAGGTTGGTAAAAGCCAGAATATCGAACTACATACAAAGACGTTCATTTGGCCTGGCTACCTTGTATAAAAGCTTAATAAAGCTATAAGCTGAGGATCGTGAACTGCTTGGTTAGAACTTATAAGAAACGGATATATGCCTTCAGTTGGAGATGGAACGCCACAGTATTAGTAATAAATTGAAGCAAATGCCCCATGGACATAAAAATGCAGACTGTACCTTAATGTTGGCAAATAGAGAGTGTTAAATAACACCACGCTGAAATACATGCACAATGCCCACAATTGTACTAAAGATAATTAGCCCAAGGTTGGTGCGAGCCAGAATATCGAACTAAATACAACAACGTTCATTTGGCCTGGCTACCTTGTATGAAAGCTTAATACAGCTATAAGCTAAAGATAGTGAACTGCGAGGCAGAGAAAAAAAAAAAAAAAAAAACTCTCAGAAGGGGATCAGTTAGCAAAAAAGGCATATATCAAATGTGATAATTTAAGTTGTCAACCATTCAACAAGACATGGAGGTTAAGATACCACAAGATTGAAAAGTCAAAAGCGTACAAATTGGCATGCACCTGTCCTTAACAAATCAGCAACACATGGGAAAGTCAACCATCACTGGACCACATTACCATTGGAAAGGCAAAAGAGCGCCTAATTGACCAAAAAGGCTGTCCCTCAAAGTTAAGGATTCTATTATCTCCCTGTCAGATCATATTGTGCAAGACATTTTAAAAAATAACCAGGACTCGACACGTGTTTCGCCGGTACAGAACCGGCTTCATCGGGAGTCAAACACAGATTGTAATTATTGTCGGTACCATGTGGCATCAAGGCTGATTAAATAGACATTTGAAGGAAGTGGGAGTGGACGATCACTACTTGATTGGTGGCAGTTGTAAGCTAACAATAACGTAGAAGAGCCTATGGTGGCCGGCAGGGTCCATCTGTCTAAAGTGCTATATGTGTCTAACAGCCAATGGAATCAATGATAATATGAATACACTTCAACAAACGGAAGAAGTATCTAAACCCTCATAGGCTGTAACGGACAAACCAATTGACACAGGGACGTTATAATCACCATAGGGAACCAATCACCAAAAGATATATATATTTGTGTATACAGCCAACGGCAAACGAGCCATCTCATACTCACTGCACAATAAATGAGATGTTAAAATGGCATGGATTAGACGCCGTGTGGTTAGAAGAGGCCATCTAGATAGCTTGTTGCCAACACACATATCTATCTGTTGTGTAGATACTATGATACATGTAACGGTCAGTGATTGGTCTGGCTAAGCACCTGACCCTAGTCAGCCAATAGGCTCTTCTACGTTATTGTTAGCTTACAACTGCCACCAATCAAGTAGTGATCGTCCACTCCCACTTCCTTCAAATGTCTATTTAATCAGCCTTGATGCCACATGGTACCGACAATAATTACAATCTGTGTTTGACTCCCGATGAAGCCGGTTCTGTACCGGCGAAACACGTGTCGAGTCCTGGTTATTTTTTAAAATGTCTTGCACAATATGATCTGACAGGGAGATAATAGAATCCTTAACTTTGAGGGACAGCCTTTTTGGTCAATTAGGCGCTCTTTTGCCTTTCCAATGGTAATGTGGTCCAGTGATGGTTGACTTTCCCATGTGTTGCTGATTTGTTAAGGACAGGTGCATGCCAATTTGTACGCTTTTGACTTTTCAATCTTGTGGTATCTTAACCTCCATGTCTTGTCGAATGGTTGACAACTTAAATTATCACATTTGATATATGCCTTTTTTGCTAACTGATCCCCTTCTGAGATTTTTTTTTTTTTTTTTTCTCTGCCTCGCAGTTCACTATCTTTAGCTTATAGCTGTATTAAGCTTTCATACAAGGTAGCCAGGCCAAATGAACGTTGTTGTATTTAGTTCGATATTCTGGCTCGCACCAACCTTGGGCTAATTATCTTTAGTACAATTGTGGGCATTGTGCATGTATTTCAGCGTGGTGTTATTTAACACTCTCTATTTGCCAGCATTAAGGTACAGTCTGCATTTTTATGTCCACAGGGCATTTGCTTCAATTTATTACTAATACTGTGGCGTTCCATCTCCAACTGAAGGCATATATCCGTTTCTTATAAGTTCTAACCAAGCAGTTCACGATCCTCAGCTTATAGCTTTATTAAGCTTTTATACAAGGTAGCCAGGCCAAATGAACGTCTTTGTATGTAGTTCGATATTCTGGCTTTTACCAACCTTGGGCTAATTATCTTCAGTACAATTGTGGGCACTGTGCATATATCTCAGTGCTGTGATTCAATACTCTCTATTTGTCAATATCAAGGTACAAGTTGTAATTTATGTCCATGGGGCATTTGCTTCAATTCATTATTAATACTGTGGTTTTCCATCTCCACTGAAGGCATATATTTGTTCCCCATAAGTCCCAATCAAGCAATTCGCTTTGTATCTGTGACATATTTCTGCTCTCCCTGCAACATATTGTGCCTATGTCTATGTGTCTATATGTTTTTTAACATTTACTGTCGGTCTATTTTCTGTGTGTCTTATTATGACTAATAAAAGTTATGTTTTAAATCAGCACTCCCTCTCAGTGATCTGAGGGTTTATCCAGTATATTTAAAAGGAAACAAAGTAGCAAAACAAGAGGACATAGTCTTAGATTAGAGGGGCAAAGGTTTAAAAGTAACATCAGGAAGCATTATTTTACTGAGCGGGTGGTGGATACATGGAACAGTCTTCCAGTAGAAGTGGTAGAGGCCAAAACAGTAATTGAATTTAAGCAAGCATGGGATAGGCATAAGGCTATCCTAAACAAAAGATAAATCCAGGTAAAGTATCCATGTAATTGGGCAGACTAGATGGGCCGAAAGGTTCTTATCTGCCGACATTTTTCTATGTTTCTATGTATGTGCAGGCAATTCGCCAGTATTTGGCGAATTGCCTGCTCTCTGAATACCCGAATGGCCAAGAAAGGTAACCGAATTTTCAGCGTTTGGTTCCCTTTCGGCAGCCATTCAGATCTCTTTGAATAACCCTGGTAATAATATGTATATATACAGGGCTGGACTGGGACAAAAAAAAAGCTTCATCCATTCCAGACCAGTCCACTCTGATATGCAAAAACTCAGGGCCGGATTAAGATCTCCTTGGGCAGAGCTAAAGATTTTGTTTGGATTTTTTGGCATTTAATGAAATGAAAACATATTTCATGTTATTTTTAAATTGCGTGCAATTTTGGTGCTTTGTGTTTTGCCGCATTTCGACGCTCTTCGTGATTCCATTTCGCCGAAAACACGGTGAATTCACTATATAGTGAATGGTCATCGTGATTGGCTGAAAATGGAGCTGCCGAAACAGTTATCGGACGGTGACAAAAACCGCCGAATTGCGGCAATGACGGCTGAATCGCGCCGAATTGGCATCGGAAAATTCCTCTGTGCTAAAAAAGTCTGCTATTCTAATAAGAGCTTAAATCAATAAAAATGTGTCGAAACGATAAAAAGGTCCATTAAAAAATAATACAAGATTAAAAAGTCTTTTAAAATGTTTAAATGCAATTTGAAATCATGTTTTATTAAATGACCCAGACATATTATATATCATTCTTTTCGGCAGACTCGGCAGATTCATAATATATCATTATTATATGTATACGTCATGTCCTGCCTGTATATTATAACAAAAAATGCAATAAAATTTGAATTTTCAATCATCTACATTGTGTAAAGTGTTTTTTTTCACATTTTATCATCCGAGCCTTTGCGGTTATATTCTCTATGGGGTGCGCTTGTTAAAAAAATTAGAAATGGGAACCCGTTAAATTTTTTTTAGGGGAAATTATGTGATTTTTAGCATATGTCCCCCATCGAAAAAATCATTAGTGCAGCATCATTGTTCACATTATAATTGAAATGGCAACAATTTTGCGGCAGTAATAAAACAAACAAAAAAAAACGTATCTTTATTTTCTTTTTAAATTTTTTATTTTTTTTCATTTTATTTTTATTGTTTTTTCTTTACATTTTATATGATCATGTTTGACATCATTGGAAAGGCCATGCTCTGGCCGTTCCAATGATACCAAACATTAATCCCTAGCTGCCACGAATTGGGAGATAGGGGGTTCAGTTGGACCTCCTATCTCCACCATAGGTGGCAGCTAGGGGTTAACTCCCGAACTGACTTCATCGCGCTATACACGATTATGCCAGTCGTCAGGGGGAGATCCCGGAAGATTGGCCGACAGCCAAAGGACCTCCCTACCCTTCAGGCATTTCCCTGCACTGGTTGGGGGGTGCCTGCAGTAGACGTCATCGTGCTCACGCAATGACGTCTATTGGGCCCGCCGGGGTTCCAGAGGCTGGGCTGACATCAAAGATGTCAGCCCGCACCAGGGGGCTGCATCGATCGGCCAGAATCACTTGACTGGACGCACTGAGCGTGTCCTTAGCAGCCAAGTGGTTAAAGGGATATCTACACACCCTAACCACTTTAACTTTTTAAAGGGGCAAGGGGGTGTTGAGTATCCTCCCCCTCCCAAGTCCACAAACTGTTTAAAATGCAGGGTGAAGTGGAGAGTCTTCCCCCCCCCTTGTAGGACCAGGCAGCCAGGAGGTTTGAACTTCCCGGCTGTTGGTCACTTATTCAGTCACTGGAGACGTCAGCACTCTCAAGCGATGATAAAGTCGATGGAACAGATCTGCGCGTGCACTCCCGATCCCTCGTTGAAGTGCAAGCGCTACGGGATTGCGTACGCCATGAGTGTAGGCCCGTTAACACGGCGCAATTTATGTTCCTTAGGCTACGCATTTTGCCTAAGGTGGGGGTAAAATCGCATAGAAAAACTTGTAGACTTCCGGGTTTTGAAGTCTCTGAGCTGGAGAGGAAGAGGAAGGAATGAGAAAAATGTGAGTGAAACAAAACTGGAAATAGGGGAGGAAAAAACACCAAAATAATTTAATAAAGGCTGACAGCACCCCCTACCCAACTATTTAAGGGGAAAAATGGGAACTCTATTTTTTTATGGTGCATTCCTTTAACTGATTTTGTAAAATCACCTAACACCAGGTTATTTAAAGGTAAAAAGAGGAGGGGGTTTTAATACTGTGCTTATTTCTTACAAAATACAGTTAATTGAGTAAACCGGAGCGTAGAGCGAATGTCTCCAGTGTCAGGTCAATGTCGTGGCATAATGCACTTCCTGACAAAGTTGATTGATAAGCCAGTGGTTGGATGGATGGATGGAGGATATCCTGGGGCAAATCCACAGTATAAGTCGTGACCTGCGTTTTCTGGGGCAATAGATCAAAGAGGGTCATTAGCAAGAGTAAGGAGCTTTTCTGAGAGCTCGCTTAATATCGTTAATATTTGTTCGATGAGCTCTTGATCCCTGTTATACAAAATTAACAGAAAATACATGAATTTCTCTTGAAACAATAATTGGAATTTTTAAATAAAATCTAATGGGGTTATTCAGAGAGAGCGGATCTGGCCCAAAATGTCACCGAGCAGGGAATTTCCTCATATGGTGACATTTCGGGGCCATTCAAGTATTCAGAGAGCAGTAGGCTTGTGCACCGATTTTTTTTTCGGTTCGATTCGATTAGATTTTTCAGATTTTTAAACTTTTTGATTCGGCTCGTTTCGACCGATTTCTGTTTCGATTCGGTTCGGCTCGACTCGTTTTTCGTGTACATTTTTTTCTCGGAATTTCGACCATTTTTCGTATTTTCGTGTCACTTAGCTCGTTTTTTGTATCGACTTTTCGTATTTTCGGAAATTTTCGTTTTTCAGAATTGTAAATGGTTTCGGAATATCGACCATTTTTCGTATTTTCGTGTCACTTAGCTAGTTTTTGTATCAACTTTTCGTATTTTCGAAAATTTTCGTTTTTTCAGGACCGTCTGTTCTCGTTTCAAAGCAATAAATTTCGATTTGACACATTTCAAGTACATTCGAAAATTCCGAAAATATTTCGTTTCGGCTCGGAAAACTTTTCGGATCTGCCATTTTCGGATCTAAAAATGTTCGGAAAATCGGCCGCATCCGAAAACACGAATCGGGAAATTTCGTGAAAATTCCGAAATTCCGAAACCCGAAATGCACATCCCTAGAGAGCAGGCAGTTTGCCAAATTTTGGTGAAGTGCCATTAAATATGGTGCCTATTCGAGGGCAGTGAAATCCCCCATAGAGAAGCAATGGTTAATCTATTCAGAAAACACCATACAGCAGAGAAAAGTCGCCGAAATGCCCTGATGTCTGGTGCTTTCATTTGGCAGGTTTAGTCAAGCGAACCGCATAGGCTTCAATGTTAAAAATATTCCTATTTCTATCCAATATCTAATAAACTGTTTATTATTTTAATCTGCAGTAAATTCTATCTTTATTTATTGATTTTTTAGGAACTTTTAGGTATTTTTCGGCAATTTTTTTCCCTTTTTTTATAGCGTTTTTTCTTTTTTCTGTAACAGACCTTTTTATTATCATTCATTGGATCTTATATGTAAATTCCAGGCATTTTCGTTGAGTAGAATTTCTGTAAATAGTGTTTCAATGTTGACACTTTCAAGCGTATTCTTTTTGGTTTTTTTTACCCATCCGGTGGCTTGTCGGCTGCGTTTGGTGGCCCTCCGGCGGGTTTGTGGTGAATGTTCGGTGGGTTGGCGGTGGCATGAGGCGGCCAATTCCCTGCGTTTCGCTGACCCTACAGTGAATGCTGAATTTGATTACCCAAAGTGCAGGGAAGTGCGGGGAACGACAGAGCCCCGAAATGTTGTCGACATTTCAGTGCTCTCTGAATAACCCCCTATATAAGTAAAAAGACCTGCACAGAGTGATCACTGGCTCCAGAGAAATGTGCTGGGTGCTAAAAAAATGCCACAAAGCATCCAATCCTGTGATTTAAGAGGTTATTCACTAACCCCCAAAATTGCTACCGAATTGCCGGGTTTGGGTCGAAATCCCTACAACCAGGTTCCCTAATGCCAAAATCCTGATGGCCAACTTCCCTACACAGACAACTCCCTGACAGCCAACTTCCATACACGGCCAATTTCCCTACACAGACAACTCCCTGTCAGCCAACTTCCCTACATGGCCAACTTCCCTATACAGACAACTCCCTGATGGCCAACTTCCCTATATAGACAACTTCCTGACGGCCAACTTCCCTACACGGCCAAATCCCTACACGGCCAACTTCCCTACACAGACAACTCCCTGACTGCAAACTTCCCTATACAGACAACTTCCCTACACAGATAAATCCCTGACGGCCAACTTCCCTACACGGCCAACTTCCCTACACAGACAACTCCCTGATGGCCAACTTCCCTACATGGCCAACTCCCTGACGGCCAACTTCCCTACACAGACAACTCCCTGACGGCCAACTTCCCTACACAGACAACTCCCTGACGGCAAACTTCCCTATACAGACAACTTCCCTACACAGATAACTCCCTGACGGCCAGCTTCCCTACACGGCCAACTTCCCTACACAGACAACTCCCTGGCGGCCAACTTCCCTACACAGACAACTCCCTGGCGGCCAACGTCCCTACATGGCCAACTTCCCTACACAGACAACTCCCTGACGGCCAACTTCCCTACACAGCCAACTTCCCTACACAGCCAACTTCCCTACACAGACAACTCCCTAATGGCCAACTTCCAGACATCCAAAATCCCAGCAGCTAACATTACCCTAACCCTACTCGCTCACCCCCTTAAACCTAGCCCTAACCCCCCTAAACCTAGCCCTAACCCCCCTAAACCTAGCCCTAACCCTAACTCTCCCAAACCTAGCCCTAACCCTAACTCCCCCAAACCTAGCCCTAACCCCCTAAACCTAGCCCTAACCCTAACCCCCCGAAACCTAGCAATAACCCTAACCTCCCTAAACCTAGCCCTAACTGGCTGTCGGGATGTTGGCATTAGGGAACCTGGCTGTAGGGATTTTGTCCGGCACCCCGAATTGCCATGTTGAATTTCATTGTATGGTGCAATTTGGGCCAATTTGTCTATTTACAAAGCTCTCAATTAGTTAAATACAGTAGAATTGTCAGGGAAATATGGTACAATTCACCTCAATTCAGCATCACTGAAATTGTCCCGTTGAAAAGTATCAATTTGTCGATTGACAGAATGCCGATTTGCACTGGAATTTCTACGTTTCACTTCAGCAGGTTTAAACAGGCGAATCCAACAGCTTTAATAAAAGGAATATCTTTCGTATTTTCTTTTTTAAGACCAATTATTCTTTTTATTTTTTGCAAAAACCCTTTTTATATTTTTTAAAAATCCTTCTTGTATTTGTTTAAAAGACATTTAAAAAAAACAACATTTTTATTATTTCTTAATAGCCCTATTTATTATTTTTTAAAGTGCATTTTTACTACATGTTTATTGATTTAAGGAGAATAGGAAACTTCCTTTTTTTCTTCAGTTCAGTGAAATTTGCCAATGTCAATTCTGTGCAATTCAGTGCACTTCGACGGTTATGGGCGCAATTTGGCACTTTTCGCCGACGTCTGATAACTGCTTTGGTGACTCCAATTTCAGCAAAATGCGGCGACCACTCGAAAAATAGTGAATGCCTGTATTTTCAGAGAAATTGAGTAGCGAAGTGAGTCGAAAGGGGGCGAAATGCAAAGCACCGCGCGTTCAATTTCGGTGCTTTGTAAATAGACCCGATTACTTTCTTACGTTTCATTCAGTTTTTTCATACATCATGCATTTTTATGGTTGTGTGTATCTTTCACCTCTTCTTCTAATGACCTCTACTAATCCTTGGAAAATTTGTATAAACAAATATGAGTAAAACTCTCTGAATGCCTTTGTTTAGATTTTTTTTGCAAGACGCTTAAAACACCTACCGTATTTTTCGCTCCATAAGACGCACCTGACCATAAGACGCACCTAGTTTTTAGAGGAGGAAAACAGGAAAATAAATATTCTGAAATCAAATAGTGTAATAATGGATATACTGCCCCAGCTCATGGATACTGTCCCCCAGCTCATGGATACTGTCCCCCAGCTCATGGATACTGCCCCCAGCTCATGGATACTGCCCCCAGCTCATGGATACTGTCCCCCAGCTCATGGATATGCCCCCCATCTTATGGATATGCCCCAGCTCATGGATACTGTCCCCCAGCTCATGGATACTGCCCCCAGCTCATGGATATGCCCCAGCACATGGATACTGTCCCCCAGCTCATGGATATGCCCCAGCACATGGATAATGTCCCCCAGCTCATGGATATGCCCCAGCACATGGATACTGTCCCCCAGCTCATGGATATGCCCCAGCACATGGATACTGTCCCCCAGCTCATGGATATGCCCCCAGCTTATGGATATGCCCCCAGTTTATGGATATGCCCCAGCACATGGATATGCCCCCAGTTTATGGATATGCCCCCCAGCTTATGGATATGCCCCAGCACATGGATATGCCCCAGCACATGGATATGCCCCCAGCTCATGGATATGCCCCAGCTCATGGATATGCCCCAGCACATGGATATGCCCCAGCTCATGGATACTGTCCCCCAGCTCATGGATACTGCCCCAGCTCATGGATATGCCCCAGCACATGGATACTGTCCCCCAGCTCATGGATATGCCCCAGCACATGGATAATGTCCCCCAGCTCATGGATATGCCCCAGCACATGGATACTGTCCCCCAGCTCATGGATATGCCCCAGCACATGGATACTGTCCCCCAGCTCATGGATATGCCCCCAGCTTATGGATATGCCCCCAGTTTATGGATATGCCCCAGCACATGGATATGCCCCCAGTTTATGGATATGCCCCCCAGCTTATGGATATGCCCCAGCACATGGATATGCCCCAGCACATGGATACTGTCCCCCAGCTCATGGAAAATGCCCCAGTTCATGGATATTGCCCCAGCACATGGATTTGCCCCAGCTCGCTCATGGATGTGCCCCAGCTCGCTCATGGATGTGCCCCAGCTCGCTCATGGATGTGCCCCAGCTCGCTCATGGATGTGCCCCAGCAGCTCATGGATATGCCTCCGCTCACCTGTCGCCGCCGCGTTAGGCTCCCTCTGAGCGTGCGTCTGGCGGCAGGAAGCTTGGGCATTCACCTGGGGGAGCCACGTGACCGCGATCTCGCGAAATCGCGGTCACGTGGCTCCCCCAGGCGAGTGCCCAAGCTTCCTGCCGCCGGACGCACGCTCAGAGGGAGCCTAACGCGGCGGCGACAGGTGAGCTGAGGCATATCATGGGGCATTCGCTCCATAAAATGCACCCACTTTTCCCCCCACTTTTTGGGGGAGAAAAGTGCGTCTTATGGAGCGAAAAATACGGTAATTACTCACCCACGCAGTGGGCAATGGAAAGGAAAAGGGAAATAAATGGAAAGGAACTGGTTTTCAGCCCTGGTCCTCAGGACCCACTGACAGGTCAGGTTTGCATGATATCTGTAGCACAGCACAGGTGATATGATTTGCTGATCAGTGATTGCAGGATTCAGTCTACATTTCCCCCAGATGATCCTTAAAACCTGACCTGTTAGGGAGACCTGAGGACTAGGGTTGGGGACCAAAGCTGTATGGCATTTCAACATGGGCATTCTGTGTACGGATTACACACGGGGGTTTGAATTGAGAGGCAATGTAGACCTTCGTAATCATTATCTACCATCTTTCACCATGGACTTCCTCTATAGTGGTTCCATGTGGAAATTCTCTCCAGAGGTTCATTATTCGTTATTATTATTATGCTTAATTTATATAGCGCCACATATTCGGCAGCGCTTTACAAGATCAGTGTACAAGGGGTTAATACATTAGAATATCACACATGGATGATACGACCTGATTCAGGGGACCCTGTTCCCAAAGGAACTTACAATCTATGAGATGTACAAGTATTTTGTGAGGTAGACGCATCCATATGGTTAGGTGTCTTGGCCAATGACACTCGCTGGTGGCGTCTTCTGAGTGGGATTGGGTCGTCTTTTCACGATTGTAGAGCAGCGACCTGGTGGTTAGGTTGAACTCGCTTCCCGTAAAGTTGAGACTTGCTTCTCCACAGTTGTATTTGGAGGGATGTGCTGAACGGGATTTTGATTTGCTTCACCACGGTCGAAAAAGGTAGAGACGTCACCACTCAGACACCACAGCCGATATTGTGTGGTAGCAAGTATGTACCGTTAGGTGTCTTGCCCAAGGACACTTACTGGAGAGGTGCTCTGGCCGGGATTCCAACCTGCGTCTCCACGGTTATAAAGCAGTGATGTTACCTCTACTCCATTCAGCCGGTATCATTGAAGCAACTCTAGTATTTCTAGATTTAAATCAAAAGAAAGACCACAATGTCGCAGCACACCTCATTAACGTTTTAAAGCAAAAACAAACAGGAAGAAAAATATAATCAGCTGACTCACAATACGTTTGTCAGGACCCCTTCTTGTGCTCTCTTGGGGTTAAAAATATATTTTTTTATTATTTATATAGTGCCAATATATTACACAGTGCTGCACAACTTATGTTAACATGGAAGTGATACGTTAGAACAACACCCATAGCTTAATACAGGATGACTTGGGGACCCTGTTGTCAAGGGATATATAGTATCTTGTGAGGTAGACATGCACATAATTTCATTTTGTTTCGGCAAGTCTCGTAATCCAAAATTTTTAGATCATGTAATTTTTGGAACGGAATGGAATTTTCAGAAATGTCAGAAAATTTTCAGAAATATCTGAAAATTCATTGGTACACATAATTGTAGCCCCTATACATTCTGCACACCTCACTATTTACCCCCAGCACCCTCTATCCCTCCTCTTTTATCCTCAAAACCCATTTATGCTAAACCCTCTATCCCCCTCTTTACCGCTAAATGATAGTTGGGGTTAGTGTTAGGGTCAGGTCTAGGGTTACTTCTAGGGATGGGCTGCCAGTTCGAATCGGTTCGAAGTTCAATTCGAACATCGGCTGTTCGAAAATTTGCGAACTTCGAACTTGCGGGACGTTCGAGGAAATTTCGATTTTTTTTTAAAAAAAATTGCTTAACCCTTTCGCTGCTGAGGCTTTTCCCGCCCCTATGCTGAGGTCATTTTTACCGGTTTTGCTCATCATGTTTAAACGTGTTTTGAAGGCTTATTTTAGTATATGACCCAGACATATTATATATCGTTCTTTCCGTCAGACTCGGTAGATTCATAATATGTCATTATTATATGTATACATTATGTCATGTCTGTATATTATAACAAAAAATGCAATAAAATATGTATTTTCAATAATTTACAATGTGTAAAGTGTTTTTTTCCACATTTTAACATGCGAGCAATTGCAGTTATATTTTGTATGGGGTGCGCTTGTTAAAAAAATTAGAGATGGGGTCTCGTTACATTTTTTTTTGGAGAAAATGACACTATTTTTAACAAACGCACCGCATACAAAAATCGTTAGTGCAGCATCATTGTTCACATTATAATTGAAATGGGAACAATATTGCTGCATTAACAAACCCAAAAAAATAAAAAAAAAGTGTTTAATTTTTTTTTTTTTTTAATTTTGTTTTATTTATTTTTTTCATTTTTTTTTTTTTTTACAAAAATTTTCACTGTAGTGTTTGGTATCGTTGGAACGGCCATGCTCTGGCCGATCCAACGATACCAAAATTTAACCCCTAGCTGCCACGGATCGGGAGATAGGGAGTTCATTGGAACTCCCTATCTCCACAGTTGGTGGCAGTTAGGGGTTAACTCTAGGACTGGCGTCATCGTGTTACGCACGATGACGCCAGTCCTCTGGGGGAGTTCCCGGAGGCTTGGCCGACATCCAAGATGTCGGCCAGCTCCGGGAAAGGATCGCGAACCGGCGCTTTTCAGCGCCGATTCGCGATCCAGCTCCCCAGGGGTTAATGCCAGGCATCATTTGGAAGGGCAGGCTGTGCCCTTCCAAATGATGCCTGGGTTAACCCCCTGTGCGCCGCCGATCGGGAGGGAGAGAGGTCCGAAGGACCTCCCCCCCTCCCTTTCAGGCGCCTCCTCCGCACATGCGGGGGGGGGGCCTGAATTAGGTGTCATCGCGCCCCCGCGATGACACCTAATTCTGGCGGCTGCTGGTCCGGATGCCGGGCTGACATCCAGGATGTCAGCCCGCACCGGAGGGGCCAGCGATCGGCCGGAACCCGGCCGAACGCTGACCCCAATGTGAGGACGCGCTCAGCGCGTCCTCAGCACACCAGCGGGACTGCTGAGGACACGCTGAGCGTGTCCTCAGCAGCGAAGTGGTTAAAAGATCCTAAAAAAATCTAAAAATAAAGAGACTTTTTACTGCAGAATATAATAATAAATGGTTTATTAGATATTGAATTAAAACGGGAATATTTCCCACTCATTGTTGGTCAAACATTTCCCACTCATTGTTCGTCAAACATTTCCCATTCATTGTTGGTCAAACATTTCCCACTCATTGGTGATAAAACAATTCCCATGGCTTCAAAACGCGTTTAAACATGAGCAAAAGTGGTAAAAATGAGCTCAGCGCACAGCGGTGAAATGGCTCAGCACTCAGCAGTGAAAGGGTTAAAAATCTTTTTTCTTTTAACTTTTATTCATTGTTTCCTGTCCCCCAGGGCAGTACCCGGACCCCCATATAACTTTTATGGCCAATATCTTGCATATATGCCCTCTTGGAGGGGACCTTAATTTTCGAATGTTCGAGCCCCGTTGTCTTGCATTGCGTTCGCATTGTGTTCGAGTTCACGGTCAAAATTTTTCGGATGTTCGAATTCGAATGCGAACCGAACACAGGGGTGTTCGGCCCATCACTAGTTACTTCTAGGGTTGGGTTACTGTTAGGGTCACTTTTAGGTAAATGTTAGGGTTACTTTTAGGTTTACTAGTCCTGTTTGTGTAAGGATTAGGATTACTGTTAGGGTTAACGTTACTGTTTCTGCATGTTTTAGGGTTAGGCCTAGTGTTAGGGTTAATTGTATGGTTGTATTAATGTTAGGATAAGGGTTACTGTTAGGTTACTGTTAGACTTACTGGTTCAGTTTGTGTTAGGGTTACATTTAAGGGATTATTCAGAGAAATCTGAAATGTGGCCAAAATGTAACTGGACACTGAAATTCAGCAAACGGGGACATTTCGGGGCCATTCGGCTATTCAGAGAGCAGGCAGTTCGCAAAGTCCTGGCAAATTGCCTGCACGTATGGTGCCTGTTCGAGGGCAGTGAAATCCCCATAGAGAAGCATTGGTTCGTCTATTCAGAGACGCCAAACAGCAGAGTAAAGTTGCCGAAATGCCCTGACGTTCGGTGGTTTCATTCGACAGATTTATTCAGGCAATTCCCATAGGCTTCAATGTTAAAAATATTCCAGTTTTAATTCAATATCTAATAAACTGTTTATTATTTTATTCTGCTGTAAAGAGTCTATTTATAGATTTTTTAGGATTTTTTAGGCATTTTTCGGGATTTTTCAGCAAATATTTTTACCATTTTCCTTTTATCATTTTTTTTCTTTTTTCTGTAACAGACCTTTTTATTATCATTCATTGGATCTTATGTGTAAATTCCAGACATTTTCGTTCAGTAGTTTTTTTGCAAACAGCGTTTCAATATTGAAACTTTCATGCAAACTTTTTTTTTCTTTTTACCACGTTTGTCTACGTGTCGCCTCTTTCCGGCGGCTGCTCTGCGCTATGATCGGCGGCTCATGGTTTTTTTCTGGCGTGTTCGGCGGGGTTTTTGCATCGGTTTCTGCGGGTTTTCGCTGAGTGTGCGGTGAGTGTTCTGCGGGTTTGCGGCGAGTATTCCCTGCACTACGGGGGCCCTGCTGTGCTTGCTGAATGCACCGTAGGGTCGGCGAACTAGGAATCGCTGAATCGCCACGAAGTGCTGGGAACGAAAGGTCACCGAGCGTGCAGTGACTTTTCGGATCTCTCTGAATAACCTTCTCACTGTTTCTGCAAGTTTTAGGGTTAGGTATAGCGTTAGGGTTACTTGTATGGTTGGGTTAATGTTAGGGTTAACGTTAGGGTTACTTTTAGGCTTACTGGTTCTGCTTGTGTTAGGTTTAGTGATACAGCCACTGTTTCTGCGTGTTTTAGGGTTAGGTCTATGGTTTGAGTTATTTGTATGGTTGGGTTAATGTTAGGATTACTTTTAGTATTACTGGTTCTGTTCGTGTTAGGGTTACAGTTACTGTTTCTGCATGGTTTAGGGTTAGGAATAGTGTTAGGGTTACTTGTATGATTGTGTTAAAGCCAGGTATAGGGTTACTTTTAGGTTTACTGGTTTTGTTTGTGTTAGGATTACAGTTACTGTTTCTGCATGTTTTAGGGTTAGGACTAGGGTTAGGATTACTTGTATGGTTGGATTAATGTTAGGGTTAGGGTTCCCATTAGGTTACTTTTAGACTTTCTAGTACTGTTTGTGTTATGTTTCGTGTTACAGTTACTGCTTCTGCATGTATTAGGGTTAAGGTTAGTATTGCACATACGGATGTGCAATTCGTTTCGTACCGAAAATTTACCATTTTCGTGCTCCCGAGGGCATCCCGAATCTGAAATGTCAACCACATGAATTTTCGAATCGATTCGAAATTTCGAGTCATTCGATTCAATAATTCAGATGATTCGAAATTTCGGGTCGATTCGATAAATCGGGTCGATTTGGTGATTCAGATCCTTTCGGGTTATTCGGTTCAGTTGGCTTTTCGTTTTATGCTGCAGTAATTATACTGTAGAGGTGCTGCCCGGCAGTGTGCGGATTTATATGCTGCATTATTCTGTAGAGGTGCTGCCCAACAGTGTGCGGATTCATATGCTGCATCAATTATACTGTAGAGGTGCTGCCCGGCAGTGTGCAGAATCATATGCTGCATTATTATACTGTAGAGGTGCTGCCCGGCAGTGTGCAGAATCATATGCTGCATTATTATACTGTAGAGGTGCTGCCCGGCAGTGTGCGGATTCATATGCTGCATTATAGAGGTGCTGCCCGGCAGTTTGCAGATTCATATGCTGCATTAATACTATAGAGGTGCCACCCGGCAGTGTGCGGAATCATATGCTGCATTATTATACTGTAGAGGTGCTGCCCGGCAGTGTGAGGATTCAGATGCTGCATCAATTATACTGTAGAGGTGCTGCCCGGCAGTGTGCAGAATCATATGCTGCATCAATTATACTGTAGAGGTGCTGCCCGGCAGTGTGCAGAATCATATGCTGCATTATTATACTGTAGAGGTGCTGTCCGGCAGTGTGCGGATTCATATGCTGCATTATAGAGGTGCTGCCCGGCAGTTTGCAGATTCATCTGCTGCATTAATACTGTAGAGGTGCTACCCGGCAGTGTGAGGATTCATATGCTGCATTATTATACTGTAGAGGTGCTGCCCGGCAGTGTGCAGAATCATATGCTGCATTATTCTGTAGAGGTGCTGCCCGGCATTTTGCGGATTCATGTGCTGCATATATTATACTGTAGAGGTGCTGCCCGGCAGTGTGCGGATTCATATGCTGCATTAATACCTAAGGGTTAAAAAGCCTTGTTTCTTTAAAAAAAGTTAAGAAACCTAAAATTTCACCCACAAAATGCTTAAAAAATCTTAAAAGAATAAATAAGTAAAGGAACTTTCATTCTATTGGTAGCAAATCTACTTCCCATTCTTAAATAAGCAATAAAAAACGAAAAAAACAAACTGAACCGAATCACCTGAATGATCCAAATCACCGAATGGCCGAAATGATCCAAATGCCAAAATGACCCGAATCGATCTGAAATTTCGAATAAATTTCGAATCACCGAATTGAAACGAAAATTTTTCAGCGGTGCACATCTCTAATCTCACATATAGTGGACATTGTTTTTAGTTAGCAACATGATTACAAACTGAAAATCTTTGGATCAATTGAAAAGCATTTTCTTTTTCGTTCATTTCAGCTTTTTTTGTCGACTCAGATTTTCGGATGCTCCAGAATTGCCGTAAAGCTGCTATTTCATCTGAAAATCAATTTGGATGAAACAAAAACGGAATGAAATGCACATATCTATTGTGAGTTAGGCACGTACAGAATGTTAGGTGACTTGTCCAGGGACACTTGCTGGTGAGGTGTTCTGACCGGTATCCAAATCTCCTTCCTACAGTTGTAGAGCAGAGACAAGTTGGCGAGACATGGAGAAGCCAGCGGCAGCTCCTAGATGGTTGTAAAGCAGCGGCCAGCTCCACCATGGTTGCAGAGCGGTGATGATACCTGTCCTCTATCCAGCCTTGAATTATATAGACCCAGCTGTAAGCAGTTCCTTTTGAGCACGGCTGCACCTCTGTAATACAGGTATGCCTGCTCGTATACAAGGCATTGGCCTATGAATGTGTTCTTTAACCAGAGATTGCAATGATTGCAATAAACGACACAGCACTGGCGCTCAAACATGGAATAATCCCTTTATTTTATCATAGGAGATGTAGAACGTCTTGATTTATTCTACAAGGAAACCTTTGAAGTGCAAATTGGACTCGTTCTCGGGCTGCTCTTTGAAAAACGAGACCCTATAGTTATTCTTCCATCCATTGAAGCATTTACCTAATTACTTCCAAAATCTCATGACTGTAACTAATAACTTCCTTTCTCAGTTGACCTACATTAGATTTGAACTGACAAATGCAGAGCAAAGGGTGAAAAGTCTTGGCCGCTCATGCACAAACACCCCGAGGCTCAGACTTTTCACCCTTGTCCATTCCGAATTCTGTTAGGAATACCTGAAGCACAGGGGCTTCCAATCATTTCCTGGTATGACGAGAAGTCCTGGGTATCTTAAATATAATGGCACTTTCCATTTTCCATTCGGGTAACTTTACTGTTACATATAAATATAATAAACAATGTTTTCTGAAGAGCTTTACTATATAAAAGACAAATAACTATATAAAGTAAAATTTTACAAGACAGGAACAGAACATGTGACGTTTATATGAGCTTATCCAGAGATTAAAGTAAAGGGCCAGTACCACCAAAAAATGAAATGTCCTTATTGTGTTTATTTATGTTGCAGATATCTTACATGTGCTTTGTTTTTCTCTTGTATGTTTAGTTAAGAGAATATTTTCCTCTATTTGTGTCACTGGGTGCATCCATTGTGTGATATTTTCCTTTATATGTGTCACTGGGCGCATCCATTGTGTGATATTTTCCTCTATATGTGTCACTGGGTGCATCCATTGTGTGATATTTTCCTCAATATGTGTCACTGGGCGCATCCATTGTGTGATATTTTCTTCTATATGTGTCACTGGGTGCATCCATTGTGTGATATTTTCCTCTATATGTGTCACTGGGTGCATCCATTGTGTGATATTTTCCTCTATATGTGTCACTGGGTGCATCCATTGTGTGATATTTTCCTCTATATGTGACACTGGGTGCATCCATTGCGTGATATTTTGTGTTGTAAACCCCCCCCCCCACACACACACACAGTATCTTTCCATCACTTGCTCCTCACTGTGTGGCTTTGGCCATAGAATGGAGTGAATGGGTCAGTCGCTGACTCACATCATTGTATTGTGTGGGATGTAGTCAAAGGACATCACCAGGGCGTAGATTAGAAGTATTTTAAGCTCCCTGTCATATCTCATTCAGCTGCCATCTCTTATTTCAGCCTAGAGAACAATAGCCTCCTGCTGCCTCAGGCTAGGGTCAAATGAAAGCATTTTTACACGCGAACGTAAAAAAGTGCGTCCGAACGTATTGACGTATTTTTTCATGGCATTCGCGAAAACGGTCATACGATGCACATTTTCGTGCGTGATTTTTTACGGATCCAAACCAGGAAACTTTGGGTGTCTGGACGTTATGTTGGCCGGAGACGAGCAGGGTCTGACGTCTCCAAATCACACACACACACCGCTAGCGGACGCAGCGCACTCTGTACGTCAGTACTAGTGGTTCTGCGTTCTCGAAAAAATGCGTTCATTTTCCACTTGCGTTGCGCGGCCGGACTTTCGTGCGGCCGTACTTCGTATATTGTCCGTCATTGCCCGTCATTTGCTGCTAGTGCAGCCGTAATTAAGTGCGCCTAAACGCACGTTAAAAGTGCGCTGGTCTGACCCCAGCCTTAGCTAAACGTGCCCTCCTCCACCTCATTAACTGTTAACTATTGTAGATTAACCCTTTTGCTGCTGAGCCTTTTCCCGCCTCTGTGCTGAGGTCATTTTTACCGGTTTTGCTCATCATGTTTAAACGTGTTTTTAAGGCTTATTTTAATATATGACCCAGACATATTATATATCGTTCTTTCCGGCAGACTCGGCAGATTCATAATATGTCATTATTATATGTATACGTAATGTCCTGTCTGTATATTATAACAAAAAATGCAATAAAATTTGAATTTTCAATCATTTACAATGTGTAAAGTGTTTTTTTTCACATTTTAACATGCGAGCGTTTGCGGTTATATTTTCTATGGGCTGCACTTGTTCAAAAAATTAGAAATGGGGACTCGTTACATTTTTTTGGGGGGAAAATTTCGCTATTTTTAACAAGCGCACCGCATACAAAAATCGTTAGTGCAGCATCATTAACAAGACAAAAAAAAAAAACTTGTTTATTTCTTTTTTTATAATTTTTTCATTTTTTTTTTTTTTTTTTTTATCTTTTAAAAAACTTTTTACATGTTCAAGTTTGGTATCGTTGGAAAGGCCATGCTCTGGCCGATCCAACCATATCAAACATTAACCCCTAGCTGCCATGGATTGGGAGATAGGGGGTTCATTGGAACCCCCTATCTCCACCATTGCTGGCAGCTAGGGGTTAACTCCAGGACTGGCGTCATCGTGCTATGTTCCAAGATGTCGGCCAGCTCCGGGAAAGGATCACTATCCGGCGCTTTTCAGCGCCAAATCGTGATCCGGCTCCCCAGGGGTTAATGACAGCCACCATTTGGAAGGGCAGGCTGTGCCCTTCCAAACGGTGCCTGGCTTAACCCAGTGCACCCCGGCAATCGGGAGGGAGAGAGGTCCGAAGGACCTTCCCCCCTCCCTTTCAGGCGCTTCCTCCGCACACATGGGGGGGCGCCTGAATTAGATGTCATCGCTCCGCCGCAATGACATCTAATGGCCCCGCTGGGGTCCCCGAGGAATCCGGCCGATCGCTGGCCGCAAAGGGAGGACGCACTCAGCGCGTCCTCCACATGGAACAACACTGCGGATGGACACTCTGAGCGCGTCCTCCACAGTGAAAGGGTTAAATAAACAATGTCAGTATAGTTTTTGCACAGATTTTGGTAAATGTTGCATCATGGGAAAAAAAACAGGAAATAAGGAAAAATGAAGCTAGGTTATTTTTTCACATGCAATGTGGAATGTATTCAAAGGACATCACCAGGGGTAGATTAGTCGTCTGTTAAGATCCCTGTCATATCTCATTCAGCTGCCATCTCTTATCTCAGTTAGCCTGGAGAACAATAGCCTCATGCTGCCTTTAGCTAAACATTTCATCATCCACCTCATTAACTGCTAACTAATGTAGATTAAATAAACAATGTCATTAAAGTAAAGCTTTTGCACAGGTTTTGGTAAACGTTGCATAAGTGCGAAAAATCCACAAACAGGAGATAAAATAATAATAATTTTATTTTTCCTTTTCACATGCAATTACTTCAAAGAAAAAAAAGAAGAACCCGCAGCATGTGTTTTATAATGTGTTTTTATTTGTATTGCTCAAGTAATCTAGTTACATCTTATTAAGTGGTAGTGTCCCTTTAAATAGTAATACCTGTATACACATAGGGCATTTTAAATTTAGAAACAACATGAATAAATACAATTAACCCTTTCGCTGCTGAGGCATTTCACATTAACCCTTTCGCTGCTGAGGTCATTTTTACCGGTTTCGCTCATCATGTTTAACCACGTTTTGAAGTCTTATTTTATTATATGACCCAGACATATTATATATCGTTCTTTCCGGCAGACTCGGCAGATTCATAATATGTCATTATTATATGTATACGTTATGTCCTGTCTGTATATTATAACAAAATATGCAATAAAATTTGAATTTTCAAAAATTTACAACGTGTAAAGTGTTTTTTTAACATTTTAACATGCAATCGTTTGCGGTTTTATTTTCTATGCGGTGCGCTTGTTAAAAAAAATAGAAATGGGGACTCGTTGCATTTTTTTTGGGGGAAAATTTCGCTATTTTTAACAAACGCACCCCATACAAAAATCGTTAGTGCAGTATCATTGTTCACATTATAAATTAAATGGGAACAATATTGCCGCATTAACAAAACAAATAAAAAAAAAAAAAAAAAAATTTATTCTTTTTTTTTATTTCTTTATTTTTTATTTTTTATTTTTAATTTTTATTTTTAAAAAAAAACTTTTTTCATGTTCATGTTTGATATCGTTGGAAAGGCCATGCTCTGGCCGATCCAACGATATCAAACATTAACCCCTATCTGCCACAGATCAGGAGATAGGGGGTTCCAATGAACCCCTATCTCCACCATTGGTGGCAGCTAGGGGTTGACTCCAGGACTGGCGTCATCGTGCTATGCACAATGACGCCAGTCCTCGGGAGGAGTTCCCGGAGGCTTGGCCGACATCCAAGATGTCGGCCAGCTCCAGGAAAGGATCACGAACCGGCGCTTTTAGGCGCCGATTCTTGATCCGGCCCCCATGGGGTTAATGCCAGGTACCGTTTTAAAGGGCAGGCTGTGCCCTTCCAAACGGTGCCTGGCATTAAGCTCAGGACCCCGGCGATCGGGAAGGAGAGAGGTCCGAAGGACCTCCCCCATCCCTTTCAGGCGCCTCCTTCGCACACGTGGGGGGGCACCTGAAATAGATGTCATCGTGCCGCCGCGATGACATCTATTGTGCCCGCGGCAGTACCGGAGTGATGGGCTGACATCCAAGATGTCAGCCCGCACCGGGGGGGCACAGCGATCGGCCGAATCCGGCCGATCGCTGGCTGCTTTGAGAGGACGCGCTCAGCGCGTCTTCCGCAGCCAACCCTTCCTGCGGCAGGACGCGCTGAGCGCGTCCTCCGCAGCGAAGTGGTTAATTGGGTTTGTAGATGTGGCTGAAATGCCGGAGCCCTATTCTGGCTCGACCGGTGATAGGGAGTTGCCAAAGGGGGTAATCAGTAAAAGTCATTACCTTTAGGCTGGGGTCAGACCAGCGCACTTTTAACGTGCATTCTGGTGCACATAATTACGGCCGCACTAGCAGCAGATGACGGGCAATGACGGCCAATATACGATGTACGGCCGCACAAAAGTCCGGCCGTGCAACGCAAGTGGAATTTGAATGCATTTTTCTGAGAACGCTGAACCGCTAGTACTGACGTACAGAGTGCGCAGCTGCAGCATAGCGGCGTGTTTGCGTGATTAGGAGATGTCAGACGCTGCTAATGTCCAGCCTACATAACGTCCAGACGCAAAAAGAGTTTTATTGACGATCCGTACAAAATCACGACCGACAATGCGCGTCGTCTGACCGTTTTTGCGCATTCCGTGAAAAAATACGTCAATGCATTCGTGCGCACTTTTTCACGTTCGCGGGGAAAAATGCTTTCGTCTGACCCTAGCCTTAGTGGCTTCTAATAACTCTATTGTGAACAATATCTCAATAACTTCATAATAACACACATTCCATTCCATTAGTGCCATATAAATATGACAAAGAATAAGAAAGGATACATCTCCAAATCAGTATATTATCTTCACATACAGTAGGTTCTGTATGAGGCTAGGGTGGTGGTCCTGGGCAGAAATTAAGCCTAGGCCTGATAAAAGTTACAGTTGCAACCGAATCAGCTCATTTCATAGTCTCTATTGTTCCTTTCTTGTTCCATCTTCCCATACATCCCCCATGCACCCCATTACGTCTCATACTCAGCTATTTACCCTCAATTTAAGGGATTATTCAAAAAGCACAGAAATTTCAGCAAAATTCGGTGCATTTCAACGATTCCATTTCGCCGACCCTACGAAGTGCATCAAAGATGGAGTTGACAAAGACCGACAAAGACCAACAAACTGGCCGCCGAAGTCTGTCGAACTGCAGAAAAAAGACGATGGAACTCTGATATTCTCCTAAAAGGTGCTTAAACCAATAAAAATGTCTTAAAATATGTCTAAATATTAAAAAAGGTCCTTTAAAAAAAATAATACAAAGGTCTGTTGCAGAATAAATAAGCTGCCTTTTTTAAAAATTGGGAAACAAAAATATCATAAAAAAGAAAGAAAACAAAACAGTGTTCTAAAAAATAAATAAAATACTTTTTGCTGAAAATGAAAATTAAAAATGTTATTATTTTTTTTACATTGAATCACGTGGGATTCGCCTGTTTAAACCTGTCGAAATTCACAGTTTGGTGCAATTCGGTGGCAAGTTCGCCGTTTATTGATTAACCCCTTAAGTGTGTCACCCCTCTCCTGTTAGATTGTAAGCTCTTCAGCAGGGTCTGTGACAGGAGTCACTTTAGATTTGGGGTACATGGACCAAGAGATGCGTTTGGGAGGTGTTGTTTTTTTATTGTTTCCCTGCCCTCTCCTATGTTGGAGTCACCCTGTGCCTGTAGTTCTAGGTGCAGGGTGTTTGTGTTTCCTGTGCCCTATTCCCTGATGTCTGTGTTAGGTGTTAATATTGTTAATATCTTTATTGTTAATGGTTATGTGTTACTGTTATTACTGTTTATATCCATACAGTGTGTGTCACTACAACCCCGTCCATCATCCAGGATCTTTCTTAAACTGGCTGGGTGGAGTAGAGGTAACATCACTGCTCTGCATGGAGAGAGCCTGTGTAGTCATGGGTTTGATCCCAGCGAGCAACCTCTCCAGTAAGTGTCCTTGGGCAAGACACCTAACGGTACATACTTGCCACCCAGGACATACTTGAAAATGAGAGAAATCTCAATGTATACTTCCTGGTAAAAATCCTTTCTCAAAAAAAAATAGTTCTCCGTGCCCCTCTTGCTTTAGCATTTATTTCGCCAAGTCATGTGTGTGTGGGAGGGAGAAGACTATTGGGAGGCTCTGCAGCATGGAAACGCTGGGGCGTGTTATACCACTGTTTTCTGTACATCCCTCCGTGTGTGTTTTTCCAGCTGTAAACTGTAAATAAATTCATACCCAGTTTGGATTTCTCCCTGCAAGGAGCTCCAGTTATTGACTGGGTGGGTTTGGGCCAGAATCAGTACTCCTTCAGGATACTGACGGTGAGAGGCGCATTCGGCACGCGGGGACGGGACCTCACATTACAAGGTCCTCCCTCTTCTTACTAATGTTTGGTATGCCTGATCTCCTTTTCCTTATTTTTAAAGGTTTCTTTATCGCCTGTGTGAGTGAACCAGAGGTCTGTTTTTCGAGTGAATTCCATTCTGTGACAAAGTTCATGTACATTGTGTGTCGAGTAGAAAAAAAAATCTGATTTTTCTGTTGATGGGCATCGACTTTCGGAATATTATAAACAAACAATTTTAATGAGTTTTAATCATGCTACTCCAAGCCACAAAATATTGAGTAACAATGAACAAAACATCCTTCAGGGAAGGAGCCAGAGTCTTATAGTGAGAACAGGGCTTGACGCGGTGCCATGGCGTTATTTTTATTAGTATTATCTGATTGGTATTTCGAAAGGTTTGGATGGGTTTTGAACTTTTATCACTGAAATCATTACCATATTTATCTCCTTCAATGCAGATATTCATCCAAGAAGCAGCTTTCTTAAATTCTTTATTTTGAATTTTGCACAAATAAATAATAGTTGCATAAAAAGTCAAAAATACATCAAAGGGTACAGGCATCAAAATATCAATGGGGGGATGGCAGGGAAACGACTGCCAAGGAGAGAGAAAAAGGAGGGGAGCACTCAGAGAAATATGGGACAGCTGCACCAGGGAGGTGGCCAAGTCAGCAGGTATTTTGCAGGCGGGTCGTCTAGACAAACAAAGAGGGAAAGAATAAAAAAAAAAAAGAGAAGTGGATGAGGAAAAAATGTGATGGGGACCGCCCGAGCAAGAGTGGCATTCCTGGCTCGCTCCGGCATCCCCGTAGGGGACCAGACTGAGGGGACCAGACTGAGGCCATGGAAGAGGCCATGTGGCCGGGTGATCTGGAGCCAGAGGGAGCGGTTAGAGTCATGGTATCCACCCCAATGGCTCAACTAGAGCAACCCAATGTCCCGCACCAAAAAAAAGAAACAGCTTTCTGAAGCTCTAAAGGCCTGAGCAATAGCTCTATATGAAAAACAGCAAAATCATAAATAACCAAAGGAATAAACAGATAAGAGAGATCAAAGGATAACGCACAGTGAATATACATACATGTCCTGGCCCCAACAGAGAGTGTCATTTAACTGCTAGTGTAACACAATCGGCGAGTTTCTCTGAAGGAATCATATCAGCTTTCGTTTGTCTCTCTTCTCATTTGCCCCATTCATGAGCCCTGTTTCTACTTAAGTCTCCCCTCTCCCTGTTGCCATTCTTTCCTGTTTGACCTCATCCGTTACATTATTTCCCCTTTGCTTCCATTTCCTAATGTATATCCCCCTATATCAGGGATCACAAACTCTGCCCCCAGATGTTGATGGCCTACAATTCCCAGAATTCTTTGAAAGCAAGAAATAGCCAGAGACTCGTGAGAGGTGTAGTTCCGAAACATCTGGGGGGGCCAGCGTATCAGATTCCTACTCTCTATACATACTGTAAGCATGTGAAGAAGGGTGTGCCTGGTTGGTGAATTGCCTTTGCTCTTGACATTCTTGTCCACACCTACTATGACGAGACGCCCTTGAGCTGTCCTCAATTGTAATACATTTTATGGTTACTGTTTGTTTCTGTGTATAATACAACACCCGTTAAAGCTGTATTGTTGTTATTGTCTTTGTATGTGTAACGTTGGGGGCTTCCAGCCTTTTCGGTGTGCTTGAGGGCAGCATGTCTGATGCTGCTCGCTCACCAACACCCGGTTTAAATTGAAACAGGCAGGGAGGTGGCTGCATGAGGTGCGGCTTGAGAGGGAAGCGCGGTCTGGTGAAGGTCTTTTAAAAACCAACAGTTCCTTCTAAGCAGTGCCAGATCGTGGTTATCCATATCTGAGCTCCTTGTACCTGAATTCTCTCGTGATTTAACCTGTTATTGACCGCTGCTTGTTTTCTGACTATTCTGCCTTCCGTTGCCCTAGACTATTTTCTTGTACTACGCTTCTGCACTGATATCGACCTGGCTATTCCATTTGACTATTCTATACTCTGTATTTCTGATTCTGGCTCGTCTGACTACCCCCGTGTTGCTGACCTGGTTTTGTATTACGACATTGTCTTTGATTAACCCTTTCTGTCTAGCTAGTATACCTGGCCAATTCTAAGGACCAGACAGGGATTCTTCTACGGCTACCCTGTTGGTAGCTTTTGGGCTCTGTGGAGTGTTGGGCTTTAAGGACTGCATGGTGGGATCCGGGAACCGTGACATTCCTGTTGTGCTTGGTTTCCCTTGGTTGGTGGAACATAATCTTGTTATTGACTGGGCTAAGGGAGAGATACTGTCTTGGAGTCCTGCTTGTTTTGGGACTTGTTTAATACCCATTCAGCATATTGGTGCCCTGAACACACCTACAGCTCCTCCATTGTCTACAGAGGTTCCTGACTGGTATGCCGATCTCAGGGCTGTATTCGATAAAAGAGAGGCAGAGAAACTACCTCCACATAGACCGTATGATTGCGCCATAGATATTCATCCAGGTACCATGCCTCCTCGAGGCAAAGTATATCCTTTATCCATAAAAGAGAACCAAATCATGGAGGAGAACATGAAGGAGAATTTGGAGAGAGGTTTCATCAGACGTTCCTCTTCTCCAGCAGGGGCTGGGTTCTTTTTTGTATCTAAAAAAGGAGATTTACGCCCGTGTATCGATTATAGGGGGCTTAACAAGATCACCATCAAGAATGTGTACCCTATCCCTCTTAAATCAGAACTGTTCGACAGGTTAAGGGGATCAGCAGTATACACAAAACTCGATTTGAGGGGCTTACAACCTGATAAGTATAAAAGATGGGCATGAATGGAAAACAGCATTTAACACCAGGAGTGGGCATTATGAATATCTGGTCATGCTGTTCGGTCTCTGTAATGCTCCAGCTGTATTCCAGGATTTCATTAATGATGTGGTCAGAGATTTTTTGCAATCCTTTGTTATCGTATACTTAGACGATATACTAATTTACTCTCCCGATCTTATAACCCACCATGAACATGTCAGACAGGTATTAGCAAAACTACTAGACAATGGTCTTTATTGCAAACTTGAGAAGTGTTTATTCGACATTACTACTGTAAAATTTCTTGGGTACATTATCACTCCAGAAGGTTTTGAGATGGATCCTTCCAAACTCACGGCCATCTCAGAATGGCCTCTCCCTCAAGGCTTCAAAGCCATACAGAGGTTTCTGGGGTTTTCCAACTATTATAGGAGATTTATCAAGAATTATTCTGCTGTAGCTTCCCCTATCATTAATATGACATGTAAAGGTCTGAAGAACCAGGTCTGGTCTTCACAATCCAAACAGACATTTGAAGCTCTCCAACAGGCTTTCACTTCCGCTCCAGTGTTACGGCATCCTGATCCCAGAATTCCTTTTGTTCTTGAGGTTGATGCTTCCGAGATAGGCATTGGGGCTGTCCTATCTCAAAGAGAGTCTCCAGGGAAGCCTCTACATCCTTGTGGGTTCTTTTCAAGAAAATTATCACCAGCAGAACGCAATTATGATATCAGTAACAGAGAATTGCTTGCTATTGTGTCTGCCCTGTCAGAGTGGAGACTTTTGTTGGAAGGTACTCTTAACCCTTTGTTGATAATCACTGATCATAAGAACCTTACGTACATCGGGGATGCTAGACGTCTGAACTTGAGACAGGCCAGGTGGTCATTACTACTGTCTCGGTTTAATTTTGTGTTGACTTACAGACCAGGTGACCGCAATGTAAAGGCTGATGCCTTATCTCGTCAATATGACCCGTATGAATCAAATACACAAGACCACAATTCTATAGTTCCTCCTGACCGTATTGTGGCTTCCACGGTATTGTCTGTTTCCTCGCCTTTTCTGGAACGCCTCCAAGCAGCTCAAATGGGGGCTCCACCTAACAAGCCTCCAGATATGTTGTTTGTGCCTAAAAAGGAAAGACAAGAATTACTCATAAATGTTTCATGATTCAAAACCAGCAGGTCATCCTGGTATTACTAAGACTCTTACCAGTATCTCCAGACAGTTTTGGTGGCCCACCATGCGGCAGGACGTACGTCTGTTTGTTTTGGCTTGTCAAGTCTGTGCCAGAAGCAAAACCAGTAAATCCTTGCCTGTCGGTCTATTGCAGCCTTTACCCATTCCTAATAGGCCTTGGTCTCATCTATCCATGGATTTTATTGTGGACTTGCCGAAGTCCAAGGGTCATACTGTGGTTCTGACAGTTGTAGACCACTTCTCCAAAATGGCTCATTTTATTCCTTTACCTAAGCTTCCTACAGCCAAAGAACTGGCGGTCGTCTTTGCTAGAGAGATTGTACGAATACATGGGGTTCCGTCTGAAATAGTCTCTGACAGAGGAGCTCAGTTCGTCTCTCGTTTCTGGAGGGATTTCTGTGCGGAGATGGAGGTGCGATTGGCCTTCTCCTCAGCATATCATCCACAAACCAATGGGGCAGCAGAGAGGGCAAATCAGGGTCTCGAGCAGTACATACGTTGCTTTATCACACAACAACAAGACAATTGGTTGGAGTTGTTGCCCTGGGCTGAGTATGCACGTAATAACGCCGTTAACGAAACCACTGGCCACTCTCCTTTTTCTGCTATCTATGGTTTTTCCCTCCGGCTCTACCGCTTCAGTTTGCTGAACAGGCCATCCCGGCTCTCGATGAACATCTCACACAACTACAGGATATTTGGAGACAGATTTGCGAAAACATGGAGCGCAATGTTGCTGTCCAGAAACGCAAGTCTGACAGGCATAGGTTACAAGCTCCTTCCTACAACGTGGGGGATAGAGTTTGGTTGTCCACTAGGAATGTGAAGTTGCGGGTGCCTTCTATGAAAATGGCACCTCGGTTTATCGGTCCATACAAGATCATTTGCCGCGATAACCCTGTGGCTTATGCTCTTCCCCTTCCTAGACATCTTCGCTTGCACAACGTCTTCCACACCTCCCTACTGAAGCCTTTGTTGTGTAACAGGTACATGCGGGTCGTTCCTCCTCCTCCACCTGTTCAGGTTGATGGAGAGACGGAGTATGAGGTTAGGAAAGTTCTGGATTCTAGGCTGTTCAGGGGTGCTCTGCAGTACCTGGTCGATTGGGTGGGTTATGGTCCGGAGGACCGGTCCTGTATTCCGGCTTCCAACATGTCTACCTCTAGGTTGGTCAGGGCGTTCCATGCCTCGCACCCCAATCGCCCTGGTGGTCATCCTGCCACTCGCCCCGGTGGTTGTCCTGCCACTTGTCCTGTTGGTCGTCCGGTGGAGAGGGGGGAACTGTAACGTTGGGGGCTTCCAGCCTTTCCGGTGTGCTTGAGGGCAGCATGTCTGATGCTGCTCGCTCACCAACACCCGGTTTAAATTGAAACAGGCAGGGAGGTGGCTGCATGAGGTGCGGCTTGAGAGGGTGGCGCGGTCTGGTGAAGGTCTTTTAAAAACTAACAGTTCCTTCTAAGCAGTGCCAGATCGTGGTTATCCATATCTGAGCTCCTTGTACCTGAATTCTCTCGTGATTTAACCTGTTATTGACCGCTGCTTGTTTTCTGACTTTTCTGCCTTCCGTTGCCCTAGACTATTTTCTTGTACTACGCTTCTGCACTGATATCGACCTGGCTATTCCATTTGACTATTCTATACTCTGTATTTCTGATTCTGGCTCGTCTGACTACCCCCGTGTTGCTGACCTGGTTTTGTATTACGACATTGTCTTTGATTAACCCTTTCTGTCTAGCTAGTATACCTGGCCAATTCTAAGGACCAGACAGTTAGGGATTCTTCTACGGCTACCCTGTTGGTAGCTTTTGGGCTCTGTGGAGTGTTGGGCTTTAAGGACTGCATGGTGGTATCCGGGAACCATGACAGTATGTTCCAGTGAGAGCCCTTTCCAGTAGAGATGTGCATTTGTTTCGGAAAAATTCGGAATTTGGAACGAAATTTGATAATTTGAATTCGGAAGTACTTCCGAATAACGAATCGATATGATACGAATTTGAAACTAAACGGTATTTAACGAATTTATTTCGTTTTACACTGTGTCATCATCATAAAAGAAAAATTTGAATAACTGATATCAACTTTTGAATTTGAAATGAACTTTCAAATTGATATCAACTATTGAATTTGAAATGAACTATCAAATACATATCAACTATTGAATTTGAAAGGAACTATAAAATTGATATCAACTATTAAATTTGAAATGAACTATTAAATTGATATCTACTGTCGTATTGGTCTTAACTTACAATACAAGTAATAGTCAGCAAAGGACTATATGAAACAAATTTATTTTGTTTCACTGTTTAATTTGACTCAAATACTAAATCTGTGACACAGCTTAAAATTTAACCTTAGCTTTTCTTGTACCAACAAAATTTGATCAATTGGGGTTTTATTTAGTGATCCAAAATTCGAATTTATATCAACTATCGAATTGATATATGAAATTCGAATCGATTCAAAATTTCAAATCGATTCGAAATTTCAAATCTATCCAAAACGAAACGAAATACGAAACAAAATTAGTTACGAAATTCCGAAATGAAATGATTTAAAAGCGTAACGAAACAAAACTAAACAAAACGTATTTTTCAGCCATGCACATCCCTACTTTCCAGTCCACCCTTCCCTGTGACAGATTTAAGTGGTCATTGTTTGCCTCTTCATCTGATTGTTGTTTGTTTATGCTATCTGTTATCAATCTTATTCATGCCCGCCTTGTGATTGCAATGTGTTCTGTTGTTTCATCTGTAAACTCTGGATTGGGCTATGGCCAAATGCACGGGATTGCCAGAGGGAAAAATGAGTAGTGCGAAACGGCACCAGGGAGTCATCTTCCACTGGTCTCTCCAGGTCCAGCCTTGCTCTGTATATATTTGGATCATAGGTTTACTTATAGTCTGTCTGTTTTAGCCCAGTACTGAGCCCTGTCTCATGTTTGGAGAATGTTATAACCACTTTTTTCTTTTACCTGTCCTTAAGCTTCGGCTAAGGGCTCGCCAAGGCTTGAAAGATCGCTGGTGGGAGAATGGATGACCTACAAGTGAGCGACATTTGTGGATATACCCTGATGGGGCAATGAGATCCATTACACCTACATTTTTTGAGGTTTTTATCATTTGGTTAGCAAAAATGAACATGCATATAAACAATTAGTGATTATTTACAGTTTGTACCTATCACAGCAACCCAGTGACCCAACACTCAGGCCCACAAGAATTAAGAGGGGAAAGTCATTATCTGACCAACTGGTCCTTAAATGGTTGGGCTGGAAAAAGATCAGGTAGTGGTATAAAAGAATCTGAAATAGGTCAGAAAGTAAAGTGCCACCAAGGGCAAGTCAAGGGTCTGGGGCAGGAGAGAGTCAGCTTCAAGGGCAAGACATGAGTCTTGGGTAGGAGAGAGAAACAACCACAATAAGCAAAATCAAAGGTCAAGATCAGGTGGAAATCACAGATATGGTAAACAGAGCCAAAGGTTCATCCAGCATAAAAACCAGAGTGTCAAAGTGAAAACCACAAGAGGAGGATGACAAAGGGAAGGGAAAGTACTTATTAACCTCTACTAGGAACCCTATAGGCCAGGAAATGAGAGAGGTAGACAAGAAACACCATTAACTAGGAGTTGAGAGTGGAACGGAAACGCCGGGTCCTGCTCTTACCAGAAAACATAGAAAGGATGCAAATGAGAAAATGTTGCCAGAATGGTGCACTAACAGCGATGCTCCTCCAGGGCAAATGTGAGACCGGACTATCCCTGGTCACTAAAAGATGGGAGACCTGACAAGGTGCAAGGAGCTTTCCACATGGCATGACAATAACTAATAATGCTATCATGTTTTCAAGCCTTAAAATTTGGGCTTCACACACCTATGCCTATATCCCTTCTACCAGTAATGTATTTCTGCCCTCATAACCTAATATTTTACCCTTTGCCCTGTAATCTCAGTCATCGCCTCTGCCATCCCTTTATTTCTTTATGCTCCATTTTACCCCACACCTCTTTGATTATCTGGCCATTTTACTAGCCTATGAATCTCCCTATCCCATCTCACTGGCATGATCCAAGTGCTACATAAGCATTAGGGGTACACAACACCCCTCAGCAACCCCATAGGCTCACCACTGTTTGTGCTTATTCCCAGTGTATTGTTTGTGATTGTGGTGTCGTAGGGTTTAGTCAGGGGTCAAGTCCTGGGAAAAAAAGTGAGGGAACTCACCCACGAATTCCACAACCCCCATTACCTGAAGAAAATATATATATATATCACGAGTATAGCAGTGCGTGCCGGTGATACCATTTTTATTGGGTTAACTTTACATTTAAAAGACAAGCTTCCAAGAGTGTAAACTGGAAACTATACTGATCAGTGAAAGGTATCACTACGTACAGGTATACTTGTGATTGTGGCAACTGGACTAACGCATTTTATATATATATATAATCTCCAGGCACAGACCACCAGAATAATATACACAACACTGTGCCCCCAGAATAATATACACAGCGCTGAGCCCCCAGAATAATATACACAGCGCTGGTTATATGGATATATATTGCCCCAGCTCTCATGGATAATGCCCCCAGGTCTCATGGATATGCCCCCAGGTCTCATGGATATGCCCCCAGGTCTCATGGATATCCCCCAGGTCTCATGGATACTGCCCCCAGGTCTCATGGATATGCCCCAGGTCGCATGGATACTGCCCCCAGGTCTCATGGATATGCCCCAGGTCTCATGGATACTGCCCCCAGGTCTCATGGATAATGCCCCCAGGTCTCATGGATACTGCCCCCAGGTCTCATGGATACTGCCCCCAGGTCTCATGGATAATGCCCCCAGGTCTCATGGATACTGCCCCCAGGTCTCATGGATAATGCCCCCAGGTCTCATGGATACTGCCCCCAGGTCTCATGGATATTGCCCCCAGGTCTCATGGATATCCCCCAGGTCTCATGGATACTGCCCCCAGGTCTCATGGATATGCCCCCAGGTCTCATGGATATTGCCCCCTGGTCTCATGGATACTGCCCCCAGGTCTCATGGATATTGCCCTCTGGTCTCATGGATACTGCCCCCAGGTCTCATGGATATTGCCCCCCCAGGTCTCATGGATACTGCCCCCAGCCCAGCTCACCTCTGCTGCTTTTCTGATGCTCCTCCCGCACATTGCCGGCGGCCGCGTGCTTCCTGCTTCAGCGGCCGCTGACAGGAAGGGCAGCCGCTCGCCTGGGATCTATGAAACAGCCAGGCGAGCGGCTCCACTTCCTGTCACCGACCGTTCTAACAGGAAGCACGCGGCCACCGGCAATGTGCAGCGGCCGCCTGCTAAAGCGTTCGGGCTCGGGCCACAGCGGGAACGCTGCGTTCCCGCTGTGGGAGAAGTGCGGGAACGCCGTTCCCACGCGTTCCCGCTCGACTCGAGCCCTGGGTTTAGTGAGCTTTAGAGAGAGAAGCCAAGATGAGCTGTTACAGGCACACCTCTTATATACAGATTAGGCTGGGGTCAGACGAGCGTGATTTCTACGGACTGTACGTGCATGCAGTACGGACATCGTCAGTACGGATGACGCAGTAGTGGTCACACAGTCCGTTTTTTCACTGAAGTTTTTTTTGACGGATGTAGGAGGGAAAATAAATTACAATGAAAAACATTCTGTCCGTCAAAAATGCTGGACGTATAAATGCAGTCCGTCTGACCTCGCTCCATCAATCACACACAAAGCTATGCAGACGTTGTGGACGTGGCGCACTCCGCACGTCCGTTCTAGCAGTATTACCTTCTTGCCTAACCTGCGTCCGTTTGCCGCGGCCGTTGTGCGTCCGCAGTTCAGTGCGGACGTACTTCATGTGTCGGGCTCCAATGGACTTACTTTCATGCTATCACGGACGTACTTTTAGGCGCAATCACGGACGTGAACACTACGCTCGTCTGACCCCAGCCTTAGGGGCATTATGTGGCTCACAACACTGTACAGTTTAGACATGTGCACAGCACAAAATTTCGTTTTGAACTAATGGATTAGTCCTAAAATGCAATTTATTTAGTTTTGCTAAAGAAATTCGTTTTCAGTTCTTTAGTATGAAAACTAATTTCATTCATCCGAAAACCAGCGGATACAATTACTATTGTAGTGGCTCCTCAGAGGGCTGAGCTCGCTGCTTGTTACAGTATCTCTCACTCTCAGCACAATGTGGGCCATATTACATAGCTGGTGCTAACTTAACCAGCGCTGTTGTAAACTTTCCAGAGCCATTATAGCTTATGAAGGTTTTCAGTTTACAACAGCTCTGGTTAAGTTAGCACCAACATTGTAATACTGCCCTGTGCCAGGCAAAGCTGTTACAGTAACTGACTACTGCTCATCACAGTGCTCAGTTTCAGTAAAACTAGTAAATAATATTTTTATATATAATAGGTTATAACAATATTATTTCCTTGTTTTAGTGAAACTCTGAGCAATGTGATGAGCAGCAGTCAGTTACTGTAACAGCTGAGACTGATACATTGTAGGGATGTGCACCGATTTTTTTTTCGGTTCGATTCGATTTGATTTTTCGAATTTTTAAACTTTTCGATTCGGCTCGTTTCGACTGCTTTCTGTTTCGATTCGGTTCGGCTCGATTCGTTTTTCGGGTACATTTATTTTTCGGAATATCGACCATTTTTCGTATTTTCGGGTCACTTTACTCGGTTTCTGTATCGACTTTTCGGAAATTTTCGTTTTTCGGAATTGTACATGGTTTTCGGTATGTATCGACTATTTTTCGTATTTTCGTGTCACTTTGCTCGTTTTTTGGTTATCGGCTTTTCGCTATTTCGGAAATTTTCGTTTTTTTCGGAACATCTGTTCTCCTCGTTTCAAAGCTGTCTAACTCTATTGCCCCAGCAGTCCAGCACATGGATTTTCCCCAGCACATGGATTTGCCTCAGCTCGTGGATTTGCCCCAGCTCATAGGATATTGCCCCAGCACATGGATTTGCCCCAGCACATGGATTTGCCCCAGCTCATAGGATATTGCCCCAGCTCACACATGGATTTGCCTCAGCTCATGGATTTGACCCAGCACATGGATTTGCCCCAGCTCATGGATTTGCCCCAGCACATGGATTTGCCCCTGCTCATAGGATATTGCCCCAGCTCACACATGGATTTGCCCCAGCTCACACATGGATTTGCCCCAGCTCATGGATTTGCCCCAGCACATTGATTTGCCCCAGCACATGGATTTGCCCCAGCACGTGGATTTGCCCCAGCACATAGGATATTGCCCCAGCTCACACATGGATTTGCCCCAGCTCATGGATTTGCCCCAGCTCATAGGATATTGCCCCAGCACATGGATTTGCCCCAGCACATGGATTTGCCCCAGCACATGGATGCCCCAGCTCATGGATTTGCCCCAGCACATTTACAGACAAAATTTACAGAATCAGCGATATAACCGATAATAGTTAAATAAACGATGTTCAGAATTACCGAAATGGAACCGAAATCCCGAATGGAACCGAAATCATGAATAGAGGGCAAATAAATTTTGATTCGACACATTTCAAGTCCATTCGAAAATTCCGAAATTTTTTCGATTCGGCTCGGAAAACTTTTCGGATTTGCCGTTTTCGGCTCAAAAAATTTTCGGAATTTCGGCCGCATCGAAAGACCCGAATCGGGAAATTTCGTGAAAATTCCAAAATTCCGAAACCCGAAACGCACATCCCTAATACATTGTACTGAGAGATAATATAACAAGCAGCCGATCTCAGTGCTCACAGCCACTGGATTTAAAGGGCTAAAAAGAAAAGGCTCCTCTCTGTATAATGTTTAGAACATCCTCCTGCATTAATTAATGTCCCTCTCTGTATAGAACATCCTCCTCAATTTATACCTTTCTCTGTATAATGTGTATATAACATCCTCCTACATTAATACCCCTCTCTGTATAATGTATAGAACATCCTACTGCATTGGCATGTGGAGGGTGCAGAACTTCGGATGTTGCGCTCTTCATTGCTGTCTCCTTCACTCGCCAATGTAATATCACAAAAAGGACTGAAACTAAAATGTAGTGCATTTTATTTTAGCTTCTTTCATTTTTTTGTACTGAGTAGTTTCGTATCTCTTGAGTCATACGAAAACTAAATTATCCCAAAATTCGGACTAAATCGTTTTAGTACTAAAACTAATGCACATGTCTAGTACAGTTGGACTGTCAAACTCTGGGACCGCCGATGTTCCTGAACTACAACTCCCATGATTCCCTGGCCATCTATTTGCAGTGAAAGTGTTCTGAGAGTTGTAGGCATTAACATCTGGGGGGGGTGAATCTGACAGCCCTGCTTACAGTTTAACAGCCCAGCAGAGGCAAGCTATCATCGATACATGTCTGTGAAATCTGGGTACAATGTGTACACTTTATAAATTGGAAGGGTTCAGGACTGGGCAACGAGCCTCGAATCTAAATATGTTTTTAATAAACCATTTTATGTTGTCTGGGTGTAATCCTTCTTTTCCCACTTCTAATGCTCTGGAATAATATCCGTGGGAGGAGTATGTATCTCTCACTTGTGTGATCTTCCGGCAAAAGTGTCTTCAGGAGTAAACAACACATGTTTTAACTGTATATTCACATTATTTTTTAAAGGAAACAGACACTAGTTTGGTTTTAATGTGATCAACAACAAAACCAGACCATAGCTTTTTTTAACAACACAAGTTGGTACCAGCTGAAAAGGCGATTAGAGTCATGCAGAATACAATTAAAGGGACACTCTGCACACCCTGACCACTTTGAAGTGGTCAGGCTTCATGGAGTACCCTGACCCAGTCCTGTATTCTAGATATTGCTGCCTGTGTGAAGCGGAGGAGTTTCCTCTGCCCACACCAGTGTCACCAGGCAGACAGGATTTGAATATGCTGACACCATCCTGTCTCTGAATATGCACAAAAGCAAGCATTCTGAGAGATAGGAGCCATTGGATTGGTTGTGTACATGCGACAATCCATTGTTCTGGTTGCGGGTGCTGCGGGACTTGAGTATAATAGTGTACGAGCTCTGTGTGCACAATTTGCACATCATACACAATACAAGTTGTGCAAGTACACAAATTGCATAAAAGAGCTGCAAGGATTTCCACATTTTGGAAGCCCTGAGCTGAAGGGGAGGAGCAGCCCAGCAGTAAGGGAGAAAAGGTGAGTATTTTCACCCAAATTTAAAAAAAATAGATATCGGACAGATGCTGTTAGCAATACCTGCCCCATTATTTAAGGACAAAAAAGGGCTGAGGTGTAAATTTATCATATAGTGTCCCTTTTAGTAGAATCATGGGTAATACCTATTAGATCAAAGATAATAAGCCTGCCACAAAGTTTCTAATTTTGAACCATTATTATCGTAGGAGTTTATTTATCTCAATGCAGCCATATTCCCTTTGGTGCTCCACCCACTCAGTCCTTGTCCTAATTGCAGAGCTCTATCTTCCAGCTGATTCTCATTCTCTCTCAATTTAACCTTGTCTAGCCCAAGTTTTTTGTCTTTCCCCATGCAGTCTGCTATACTCTATCTGGTCACCAGTAGGGATGAGCTGTTCGGGTTCGGACGGTTCGGAGTTCGACCCGAACTTTGGCAGTTCGAAAGTTCGCGAATTTTAAACATTTTGGGTGTGTTCGGTTCGAGTTAAAAAAAAAAAAAAGAAATTTTGAAAAAAGTATAGAAAATGCTTAGAAAAATACTAAAAATTCTAGAAATAAAGAGACTCTTTACTGCAGAATATTATAAGCAACGGTTTATTAGATATTGAATTAAAAACTAATGTGTACGTGGAAAGATTATCAACTCTAAATGACCTCTGTTCACAAACGGGCATAACACCAGGTGTTTTTAGTCTGGTAATCAATTTGATACATTGTACACTATACTGAGGGTGGGGTGGTGTCTGCTTCTGATTGAGATTTGAGAATTAATTTCCCTAAAACCCTCCTAATATGCTGCATTTAATCCTTTCGCTGCTGAGGCTTTTCACACCTCTGTGCTGAGGTCATTTTTACTGCTTTCGCTCATCATGTTTAACCACGTTTTGAAGCCATATTTTGATATATGACCCAGACATATTATATATCGTTCTTTCCGGCAGACTTGGCAGATGTCATTATTATATGTATACGTTATGTCATGTCTGTATATTATAACAAAAAATGCAATAAAATTAGAATTTTCAATAATTTATTATGTGTAAAGTGCTTTTTTTCACATTTTAACACGCGATCGTTTGCGGTTAAATTTTGTATGGGGTGCGCTTGTTAAACAAATTATAAATGGGGTCTCATTACATTTTTTTTGGGAAAATTTCGCTTTTTTTAACAAACGCACCACATACAAAAATCATTAGTGCAGCATTATTGTTCACATTATAATTTAAATGGGAACAATATTGCTGCATTAACAAAACAAAAACAAAAAAAACTTGTTTATTTTTTTTAGAATTTTTTTAAAATATTTTTATTTTTTTATTTTTATTTTTTATTTTTTTTAAAAAACATTTTTCATGCTCATGTTTGGTATCCTTAATTTTTTTACAAACGTTTTTCACATTCGTGTTTGGTATCGTTGGAAAGGCCATGCTCTGGCCGATCCAACGATATCAAACATTAACCCATTGGAACCCCCTATCTCCACCATTGGTGGCAGCTAGGGGTTAACTCCAGGACTGGCGTCATCGTGCTATGCACGATGACGCCAGTCCTCAGGGGGAGTTCCTGGAGGCTTGGCCAACATCCAAGATGTCGGCCAGCTCCAGGAGAGGATCACGATCAGGCGCTTTTCAGCACCGATTCGTGATCCGGCTCCCCAGGGGTTAATCACAGCCACCGTTTGGAAGGGCAGGCTGTGCCCTTCCAAACGGTGCCTGGATTAACCCTCTGCCCCCGGCGATCGGGAGGGAGAGAGGTCCGAAGGACCTCCCCCCCTCCCTTTCAGGCGCTTCCTCTGCACATGCGGGGGGGTGCCTGAATTAGATGTCATCGCGATGACATCTAATTGCTCCGCCGGGGTCCCATCCGAGATGTCAGCCCGCACCGGAGGGGCGCAGCAATCAGCCGGAATCCGGCGGATTGCTGCCTCCTGTGCATGGACGCGCTCAGTGCGTCCATAGCACAGGAGAACCACTTGGCTGGACACGCTGAGCGCGTCCATAGCAGCCAAGTGGTTAACTGGTGTTTGAAAAAAAATCTAAATAACATCTAAAGCAATGTTATTTTTCACCTCGGGATTAAACATTCACAGGGTTATTCAGAGAGCGGTGAAAAGCAGGAGAATAACTGGAGAAGTGAAAATTCTAGGTCAAAATAGCCAAACCAGAAAAATTCTCCCATTTATCTCACTTTCCAAATCGGCTATTTGGTCTAGATTGTTCTCTTCTCCTGCCAGTTCTCCTGGCTTTCACCTCTCTCTCGGGGTTGTTCAGAGAAAGGTGAAAACCAGGAGAATGGCAGGAAAAGAGAACAATCTGGACCAAATAGCCGATTTGGAAAGTGAGATAAGGCTAGGGTCAGACTAACGCATTTTTCACAATGACCGTCAAAAAGTGCGTCCGAACGCATTGCCGTATTTTTTCACGGAATGCGCGGAAACGGTCATACGATGCGCATTTTTGTGCGTGATTTTTTACGGATCCGAACCAGGAAACTTTGGGTGTCTGGACGTTATGTTGGCCGGACATGAGCAGGGTCTGACGTCTTCAAATCACGCACACATGCCGCTAGTGGACGCAGCGCACTCTGTACGTCCGTACTAGCGGTTCTGCGTTCTCAAAAAATGCGTTCATTTTCCACTTGCGTTGCGCAGCCGGACTTTTGTGCGACCGTACTTCATATATTGGCCGTCATTGCCCGTCATTTGCTGCTAGTGTGGCCGTGATTAAGTGCGCCTAAACGCACGTTAAAAATTCGCTAGTCTGACCCTAGCCTAAATGGGAGAATTTTTCTGGTTTGGCTATTTTGACCTAGAATTTTCCATTCTCCAGTCATTCACCTGCTCTTCACCGCTCTCTGAATAACACTGACAGGGTTATTCAGAGAAAGGTGAAACTCAGGAGAATGACTGAAGAGAAAATTCTAGGTCAAAATTCTCCCATTTATCTCATTTTCCAAATCGGCTATTTGGTCTAGAATTTTCAATTCTCCAGTCATTCTCCTGCTTTTCACCGCCAAAAAATCAGTAAACTTTTCCTGCGTGTCCGAAAATGTCTCCTCTTTTCATACAGACTGCCGCCCCAAGCAGTTGTTTATGGATAGATTAAAGGAAAAGTATTTACCGTCATTTGAAATGTCATTTTTTGGTTTTTACATATTTCTATAGATCCTAGAAATCCGCCACTTCACAGGCAGGTTATGGGGACCTCCTAGGCACGATATTTGAAGGAATTTTTCGTTTTTATTTTTAACCCTTATTTCATGGAAAACTCACTGTCCCTTTAAAAACGTTTTTTTTAAACTTTTTGCCCTTGTTTCCTGTCCCCCAGGGCACTACCCGGACCCCCATACACCCTTAATGGCAAATATCTAGCATGGAGGGCACTCTAAAAACCGAATTTTCAGCCCCATTGACTTGTATGGGGTTCGAGTTCGGGTTCGGATCCGAACATTTGGAAAGTTCGGGTTCGGCTTCGAACCGAACTCAGGGAGTGTTCGGCTCATCCCTAGTCACCAGCTCCACCCCCTCCCCCTTGCTCCTTTTTGTTTCCCATACCTATGTCCTTTAGATTGTAAGCTCACGAGATGTCTGGCACCTGTATAAAGTACTGTATCAGCAGGACAATTATCCTATGGTCATGGCATATGTTCCTTATGTATCTATATATCATGTCTAATTTTCCTGACTCCGCATTTTAAAGAGCTGTGAGTTTGTTGGTGATTTATAAATACTGTAACTGAATCCAACAAACACTCAGAATATGTGAATGGGGCCGAGGAACAATGGAAAATCAGGAGAATGGGGCAGAGGAACACCAGGTGGTAAAATGATTATGGCAGAGGATAGGTGTGACGTCTAGGCACACCAAAATCTTCAGCTCCAGGAACATGAAGCCCTAAATCCAGCAGTCCCTGGAGTGTAAAGGTGTAGGTCCACCAAAGCTCCGTCATGGCACAGGACCTTTCGATGTGAAGCTCAGTGTTCAGCATCCCGCACAGCTGCTTCAGGGTGTGTCTGCATCATTGCAGCTGGCTCTCAAAAATATATATCTTTCCTGTGTTTTTTTTCTCCGTATTATCCAGAAATCTCAACCAAACACAAATAGGTTTTAATTTTCCGTATCCCAAAGAGTTCTCTTAATTGTTCAATAACAAAATGACGTGTGCTTGGCTTCCCATGCCCCAGACCTGAGCATGCTTCATGTATATGTCAAAACGTCAGGTTGATTTTCTCTGACATCCCTACGATTGTAAAAGGGATCTATTAACTACTTATTAAATTGCAATGAATTAAATTAATTAAGTGTAATCATAAAAAAAAATTCTTGATTTAACCCCTTCACGTCTATGCAATTTTTGGTGCAAAAAAAAATATTGCAACATTTGTTTGAAGCAAGGGATGCATAGTTAACGCTTAAATTATGATGGAAGAGCAATTATGCATAAAGATTGTAATTTTCTGATAGTATATCAGTAATATAATGTAAATTTGAGCAGTTTCAACTTGTCATTTGGATCCCCCTAAGGCTGGGGTCAGACGAGCGTAGTGTTCACGTCCGTGATTGCGCCTAAAAGTACGTCCGTGATAGCATGAAAGTAAGTCCATTGGAGCCTGACACATGAAGTACGTCCGCACTGAACTGCGGACGCACAACGGCCGCGGCAAACGGACGCAGGTTAGGCAAGAACGTAATACTGCTAGAACGGACGTGCGGAGTGCGCCACGTCCACAACGTCTGCATAGCTTTGTGTGTGAGTGATGGAGCGAGGTCAGACGGACTGCATTTATACGTCCAGCATTTTTGACGGACAGAATGTTTTTTCATTGTAATTTATTTTCCCCTCCTACATCCGTCAAAAAATAACTTCAGTGAAAAAACGGACTGTGTGACCACTACTGCGTCATCCATACTGACGATGTCCGTACTGCACGGACGTACAGTCCGTAGAAATCACGCTCGTCTGACCCAAGCCTTACTCCCGATCTGTGGCAGCTAGAAGGTAATGTTTGATATCATTGGAAAGCCCTGATCAAGGACCAGATTTGGTGTACAAAACCATAAAATAAATAATAATAATTGAAAAAAATAAATAAAAAAAAAAATAAAAAAAATAATTAATTGATTTGGGGGTTTAATTAAATAGAACTTAAGCTGGCATCTGAAAATTATGAGTATAAAATGTTCAGAATGACCTCAGCGCACAAAGGTGAACTGGCTCAGCAGTGAAGGGGTTAAAAAGCAAAAACATGTAAAAATTGGGTATTTCTAATCTCATGACAAAAAAACCCGAAAAATGCATAAAAGATCCTAAAAAATCTATAAATAAAGAGACTTTTTACTGCAGAATATTATAATCAACAGATTATTAGATATTGGATTAAGACGGGAATATTTTTAACATTGAAGCCTATGGGATTCGCCTGAATAAATCTGCCGCAAGAAACCACCGAACAGCAGGGCAATTCGACAACTTTTCACTGCTGTAAAGTGGTCTCTGAATAGACAAAGCATTGCTTCTCTAAGGGGATTTCACTGCCCTCGAACAGGCACCGAATAGGCACTGTATGTGCAGGCAATTCGCCAACATTTGGCGAACTACCTGCTCTCTGAATAGCCGAATGGCCAGTGTCGGGTATATTACAGAAAGGAAAAATTAAAATGGATGCCTGTAGCCATTTTGTTTTTAAAGACAGTTTTTTTCTTTCAGTTTTCTCTAGGTTTAGAAATGAACGAGATTTTTTTTTACAGAGTTCATTCCTGGGTGAAGTCTTTTATATTTTTTTTGAAGTGCCAGACATGATGCAACCTAGAATGTTTTTGTGTGATAATGCTAGAGTTAAGTGCTAAGACGTGTCATAATTAAATTTACTGGTCTGTCTTAAGTTTTTAAAACAAAAGATATTTTGTCTTTTGGGTATAGGAATAAGAGTTAATATCTCTGTAATATAGATTTATATTCACAAAATATATGTTTATAATCAAGGTATATTTTATTATATTTACAGTAGGAAATATATACTCCAATAAATATTGTAGAAAGTATATAATTGGTAAATAATAAAATTTACTAAAGAAAAGATTTTGTTGAGTTAACTGGAAAAGAATCCAGCTGATAAAGATTCAATAAGTAACCAAAAGGGAGTAGGGATATAAATTAGACATGATAGGTAGAGACACAGTGTCTAGTGACTGAGAGAGAGGTTCTTTGTTACGTCAGATTGAACTTTGACCCGAGATAAGAATATTAAAAAGAAATAGTGGAATTAATTAAGAAGTGCAATACTGCCCTCTGGAGGTATGGAAATATTAGATAGTAAATATTAAATAGTAAATATTAGATTTGATGTACCAATAATATTGCTAGTGACGTCAAATTGACTATAATAAGCGGCAATGTTAGTTGCAAATCAGTCGGAGATTCCAGCATTCAGACTCACACCGCAATGCATTCAGACGTCCAGTACACATGACACTCTGAGAGTCAGAGATTCCAGCATTCAGAGACTCACACCGAAATTCATTACACATGACCCTCTGAGAGTCCAAGATTCCAACACTCAGACTCACACCACGATGCAGGCAGATCCCAAGACATGAGGCAATCAAGATTCTCACCAAATCTCTGACTCTCACCAAATCTCTAACTCACATGTATTGATTATCTGATATCGATAATCTTCACACATTCCAAAATATTACATCAGGAATTCCAAGGCAGACTTATCAAAATCCAAATTGGACAGGTAATGTATGAAATTAAGGAATTAATGTAATTATATATGTTTGTAGATATTCTTGCAACGTAGACTGAGATTTCTCAGATACTGGCTAACTCCAAAAATTCTAAGTATTTCTATTCTGCAGATAGAAATATGAAGAAGTGGATATAAGGATTTATTCCTAAAAGAAATGTTGTAAGATTGATACCAATATATATTGAATTTGGAAATTACTGTGATTATAATTAATAAGCAAATAATTATATAACTACAAAATAAAAAGCAAAAGATTAGAAGTTTAATTCTCGAGATTAGGGGAGGATTCACTAAATAAGTTTTTATTACTTATCATTAAATTAGCTCATCTTTTGTTGATCCATGTAGCATAGAGATATATATATTTTTATAAGAGCTGGCTGGTTAAACATTGTTTGCTGGGAAATGCATGTTGTATTAAGCAGAAATGTTTATTAACCATTTGTGTATTAGTTACTAACTGATAAGGTAAATGATATTAATCATATTTGCAGTTACTAAACGGAGATACATATATTGTGAAGCTAGTTTTTATATGCTGATGGATTGTGGTTTATAAATCTTTGTCTATGATATGAGATTTGAAACTTTTTGTATACGTAATAAATATATATATATATTTATCCGATTATTGATTATTGTATTTTTCAAAGCAAAGCACAGACAATTAAAAGAATTTAGGAGAGTTCTAGGAAATATAAACGATTGATATTTGTGTCTCGTGTAGATTTCTTATGAAATAATAATCCCTGACATATTGTAGGCTTGGCTGATAAATCCAATATATAATGTGTTGTATTTACGTGCAGAGATTATATCTAGTATAATAGTGAACCGCAGTAGTAAATAAAATGTAATTTATTACCAATGAAAGCCAAACATATGGACCAACAAAGCAGTATAAAATACTATAAAAACAATAAACCGTATATACTCGCCAGTCGCCACCCAGGACATACTTGAAAACAAGAGAAATCTCAAGGTATCCTTCCTGGTAAAATCCTTTCTAAAAAAAAAATGGATAGATCAATTGATAATTGACAGGCGTATATAGTCTTTAAGCTCCTATGAGCAGGGCCCTCTACACCTCTTGTTTCCATTTTACGTCCGTTTATTTGTATTTCGTTCCCTTTGGTTATTGTAAAGCGCTGCAGAAACTGTTGGTGCTATATAAATGATGACAGTAATAATAATAATAATAATAATCTGGATATAGGTAACAGGTATATATAGATAGATTTAGATAGATAGTGAGATTATTGGATAGGGAAAGCCCCTTCCACTATACTGTTATTTCTCAAGCTTTCTGCTGATTAAGGCTGTCCTGTCTTTATGGGTACTGTGGTTCCCTCTGGGACAGCAGTATTTTTGCTGGGAGCAGCAGAGGAGGAGACAAGCCCTGAAGCAGCTAAGTGCAAACTCTTTATTTCTGGTTTACTTTACTGGTGAGCGGCTTAGCTGCCCAGTATTATAAGTGACGGTCGAACAAACGTTCAGCTTGTCTCTGATTGAGGAGTAAGCTTTTGATTTGCTTGTTTATTTGGATATACTGCCCGTACTGTGGCTTCAAAATAAAGCGAAGCCTTGAACACTGAATGGTGTGTCCTATGGCTATATCCTGATACATACAGTATATGGATAGTTATACATATAGATTTATAGAGTAATGTGCTTGACATGATCAAACTACTGTATGTGCTTCTCACCAATGGTCCTTGTCCTTCCATACCTGTCCTAAGAGTTATGCTCTTTCAGTGCAAACATTATGTTATATTTACCTGCCTTTCCATGACCTTAGTATTGGAATACCACATCCTCCCTCTGCTTGTTTATTTGGTGTCAGTACAGTGTTTGTCCCATTGAATTAAAATGTATCAGCGTGTGTAAAATAATCACTACTATAGAATTTTCCATGTTTAAAACGACACACGCCATGCCAGTTCTTCAGAGTTTCTGCCACTTGATAGGGAAGCCATGGATCTCATTTATTTCTTATTATACTCTCTGCCTCCATGAGAAACTGCTGAAGACATACAAAGTAATTATGCCACAACAAAACAATTCCGTGTTTTGTTTTTAATGTTTAACGTTTCCAGATGACGGCTCAATGTATGAAATTTCATCAAACAGTATCGTTTTCATAGAACTCCCCAAAATAACACGGAGTCCTTATATTTCCAATTAAATTCACATATTTATGAATCCACTAATTAACCCCTTAAGGACGGGAGTAATTTTACAACTTCGGCGCTGTTTCGGAAGTAGAAGTTTGCATTGCTCATTTTGACCATTTTTAAGTCACGTATTATTATACCACCCAGACAAATTATATATCGTTCTTTCCGGCAGACTCGGCAGATTAATAATATATCATTATTATATGTATATGTCATGCCCTGCCAAGATGCTATAACAAAAAATGTAAAAAAAAATTAGAATTTTCAAAAAAATTTAAATCTTCCACAGTGTGTAAAGTGTTTTTTTTTTTAAATTTTATTATCCGAGGCTCTGCGGTCATATTCTATAGGGTAGATTTGTTAAAAAAATTAGAACGGGGAACCCATTTTTTTTTTGGGGAGAAATTGCGTGATTTTAGCTAAACCCCCCCAAAAAAAAAATCATTAGTGAAGCATCATTGTTCACATTATAATTGAAATGTGAACAATAGTGCTGCATTAAAAAAAAAACATGTATTTATTTTTTTATTATTTAATTTATTATTATTTTATTATTTTTATTTTTACTTTTTTTAAACTTTTATTTGACTTATAACATGGTCATGTTTGATATCATTGGAAAGGCGCTTCCCCTGTTCCAGCGGGGGGGACGACGCCTGAAACTGACGTCACTGCGCCGGAGGAGGGATTCACACTGATCTGACTCCGCGGGAGTCAGAGCAGCGTGGGAGCGACCGGAGGAGGTGAGTATCCCCCGGGGGGGCTGAAAACGCCGAGGACGTACATTTACGTCCTGTGGCGTCAAAGCCCGCCTAATGCATGGCGTAAATGTATGTCCTGCGGCGTTAAGGGGTTAAACACAAATTTACACTTGCAATAAATATTTTATTGAAACCATAGTAAACAAACCCTGCGTAGTAAACAGTATTAGCTTTATCCCTTTCACTGCTGATGACGTGTGGGATATGTCCTTATTGACGCCCACTATATGCGGAGGACGTGCCCCACATGTCATCCGCTCAGCGGGAGCCCGGAGAGATACTCACCTCTCTCCTCCGGGGTCCTGCGGCGGTCTGACTTCCCCGAAGTCAGACGCGTCATTTAAGGGCTGCCCCACGTAAATGACATCATTGCACCGTGCGCGAAGACCTCATTTTCGGATGACCCCTGGACATCGCACGGAAGGGAGGGGGGTGATCCTTTCGGATCCCTCTCCCTCCTGATCGGGTGGTCGCAGCCGCTCAAACCAGACACCACTTAAAAGGGGAGAGTCTCCCCTTTTAACGGTCCCTGGTTTTAACCCCTCACTTACCAAGCTACGATACAGCGCCATCCAGCGCTGCGTCGCAGCCTAGCTCCGGTGGGGGCCGCCATCTTGGATCCACCTCCACCTCCGGGTCCCCCCTGGCTACCTAACATCAAAGCCAGGGAACCCCTAGCTGCCCGGGGATTTCCCAAGGAAATCCACTGGTGGAGATATGGGGGTTCAAAGGAACCCACCAGCTCCCGAACCGTGGCAGCTAGGGGTCATGTAGGGTATCATTTGAAAGGCCTGAGCTTGCTTTTTTTTGGTGTTGTTTTTATTATTGCAGCAATATTGTTCACATTTCAATTATAATGTGAACAATGATGCTGCACTAATGATTGTTTTCTATGGGGTGAGTTTGCTAAAAATCATGTAATTCCCCCCAAAAAATGTTACAAGTCCCCATTTCTAATTTTATGTGCCATTGCACCCCATAGAAAATATAACCGCTAACACTCATGTGATAAAATGTGAAAAAAAACACTTTACAAACTGTAGATGATTAAAAATTCTAATTTTGTTGCATTTTTTGTTATAATAAACAGGCAGGACATGACATATACATATAATAATGATATATTATGAATCTGCCAAGTCTGCCGGAAAGAACGATATATATATAATATGTCTGGGCCATATAATAAAATGTGGCTTCAAATCGTGTTTAAACATGATGAGCGAAAGCGGTAAAAATGAGCTCAGCACACAGCAGTGAAATGCCACAGCGGTGAAATGCCTCAGCAGTGAAGGGGTTAAATGAAATATGTGAACAGCATCTTTTAATCAAACAGAAAGGATTTAAAGTACCGTAGATACTCGAGCATAGCGCGACCCGCATATAACGCGATGGATAGAGATTTATTATGGAAATGAGAGAATACTCAAGACTCGAATATAACGAGAGGAGCAAAATTATAAAATTATACTGTACTGGAAAACCATTAAAATCCTTCCAGGTTCTCCTAACACAGTCATGCTCCCCCTCAGGCCAGGGTGCTCTGCTCTAGAATGATTGTAGTTGTTACTAAGTATGAAACCGTCAGCCATCCGTCTTCTTACTTGCGATAAGATGGTCGGTGGAGAGAGATGACCAACACCATGAATAATTCACCAATAGCCAGCACGCTGGGAGGTGTCGTTTTCTGACCTCTGGCTCCAGCAGGCAGGCTCATCCACCTTGTCATCCGCCGATAGTTAGGGAGACTGAGGATCTAGAGCAAGTCAAGCTTTTTTCAGTTTTTTTTACACGCGAAGCAGAGTCTCGAATATTTTATTTATTTATTTATAAAGGATTTTACCAGGAAGGATACATTGAGATTTCTCTCGTTTTCAAGTATGTCCTGGGTTCAAGAACATTGAAGTGTTACAGTTACAGAAATACAAAGTAATACAATATAAGATATTAACAACACAAATATACAGATTAACAGAAAATAAATATGTAGGAAATATAGTCACTAGGTTACATGTTTACAGGTGCATTCTGTATTGAGGTATGTTAGTAAGGAGCTCTTGAGTGACTTAAGACTGGGGGAAGATTTGATGGTGTCTGGGAGGTTATTCCATAATTGCGGTGCTCTGTAGGAAAATGAGGATCGAGCCACTGTCTTTTTGTATTGTGGTATTGCAAGTAAGGTGCTGGTCCTGGATCGGAGGTTATAGGATGAGGGAGCTGCTGGGGGAAGCAGTCTATTCAGATAGGGTGGCAGCTTCCCAGAAAAGCTCTTAAACACCAGGCTGGAAAGGTGAAGGGTGCGTCTAGATTCCAGCGATGGCCAGTTTAGCTCTTTTAACATGTCACAATGGTGGGTCATGTAGTTACATTGTAATGCAAAGCGGCAGAATGAGTTATACAATGTAGTAAGTTTCTGAAGATGTGTTTGCGGGGCGGCTGCGTACACTACATCTCCGTAATCAATAGCCGGCATAAGCATTTGTTGTACAATCTGCTTTCTTACCGCGGGGCTCAGGTAGGATTTGTTTCTGTACAGGGCGCCTAGTTTGGGGTAAAGTTTAGATGAGAGTTTTTCGATGTGGAGGCCAAAGGATAGATTAGGGTCCAACCACATACCTAGATATTTGAGAGAAGTGACTGTGGTCAGCGGGCCATTTGATTTTGTCCCAACACATAAGTGGGGATTTTGCAATTTGTGTAGTTTAGGTGCTGTTCCAAAGAGCATCGTTACAGTTTTGTCATTATTTAAAAAAAGTTTGTTGTGCTTGATCCACTTTTCTACCTCTGTGAATTGTTCTTGCAGCACGGCTTCCAGCTGCCGGAGATTTGGTTTGCTGGTATAGATTACAGTGTCGTCTGCATACATATGTATAGTTGAGGCTTTGCAGACGTTGGGCAGATCATTTATGAATATTGTGAATAGCAGGGGGCCGAGTATTGAGCCTTGGGGTACTCCGCTCGTGACTGGGAGCGGGAGGGAGGAGCTGCCAGAAATTGACACATATTGTGATCGGTCGGATACATATGATTGAATCCAGGTTAACGTGCGATCACCAATGCCAGAGTTTTTACGTTTTTCTAACAAGATGCCATGGTCTACTGTGTCAAAAGCCTTGGCAAAATCAAGGAAGATGGCTCCAGTTAGGTTTCCTTGTTCCATCCCAGCCTGGATATCATTACAGACTTTTAAAAGGGCGGTTGTAGTTGAGTGATTTGGACGAAAGCCGGATTGATCTGGGGTTAAGTAGTTCCAATATTGATAATAATCACGTAATTGTGTGTAGACGCATTTTTCCAAAATTTTTGACATTACAGGGAGCAACGATATCGGACAGTAGTTGGATACCAAAGTACTGTCTCCACTTTTATGGATAGGTACCACTCTCGCAGTCTTCCAGAGTTTGGGTATGTATCCAGTCGCCAGTGATTCATTGATTAGGGTTGCGACAGGATTTGCAATTGCTGGTGCACTGATTTTCAGCAGCATTGCTGGTATTTGATCAGGTCCAGACTGGTATTTCATTTTTTGCTTACGGAGAAGTTTAGTAACGACACTGACAGGCACTGGTCTAAAACTGAATTCCTGTCTGATACAGGCACTTTGCACAGTTGGAGGGGCCGGACCTGCATGAGGCCTTTCTGATTGCATGTCATTTCCTAGCTTGGCAATCAAAGTGGTGGCGCATCCAACAAAATAACCATTAAAGGCATTTGCTACATCTAGGGGGTGTTGCAGGGTTTGGTTGTTTACTTTGACAGCAGCCGGCTGGGAGTGGACTGGGGGTGCTTGTATGTTACTTACGGTTCTCCAAAAGTTTCTAGGGTTTGATATGTTATTGTTTAGATTTTCATTGAAGTAATGGGCTTTAGCCATTTTTGTTTGTTTTGTGCATTCATTCCGGCATTTTCGGTATTCGCAGTGATCGTTCATGGAACCAGTACTCTTGAAATTTGACCACAGTGAATCTCTAAGATGGTACATTAGTGTAAGATCAGCTGTAACCCAGGGGAGATGGGTCCCTTTTACTCGCACTTTACGCAGCGGGCATGGGAATTCCAGAATTGCAGGAGCTCAGACTGAAAGTATTCAATTGCACAGTCTAGGTCTGGGATTAGGTTTAGTCTGCGCGACCCCTCCAATTTTAAGGTAAATTTTTGTCTAGCGGTATACTCGAATATCTACAAACTTTGCAGAGGCTCATTTAGGCTTGATGCTGCCCTGGGAACCCCAAATTCTGGTACCCCTGCCCCCCAACCAAATAATGTCAAATTAATATGAGCACAAACATGATATTAAGATAAATATTCACCTGCAATTGTGACTATTTATCAGGGTTATTCAAAGAGATCCGAATGGCTGCCGAAAGGGAACCGAACGCTGAAAATCATCGTTCGGTTACCTTTCCTTGCCATTCGGCTAGCCAGAGAGCAGGCAATTCGCCAAATCTTGGTGAATTGCCTGCACATACGGTGCCTGTTCGGTGCCTGTTCGAGGGCACTGAAATACCCATGAAAAAGCACTGCTTCGGCTATTCAGAGAACACAAACTAGCAGTGAAAGGTTCCCTAAATGCCCTGTCATTCGGTGGTTTAATTCGGCAGGTTTATTCAGGCGAATCCCATAGGCTTCAATGTTAAAAATATTCCCGTTTTAATTCAATATCTAATAAACCATTCATTATAATATTCTGCAGTAAAGAGGCTCTTTATCTATAGATTTTTTAGGATATTTTAAGCATTTTTCGGGATTTTTTTAATTTTCTTTTTAACTTTACTTATTTTTTTCTGTAACAGCCCTTTTTATTATCATTCATTGGACCTCATATGTAAATTTCAGACATTTTCGCTCAGTAGTTTCTTTGCAAACAGAGTTTCACTTTTCAAACATTCAAGCAAACTGTTTTACTAATTTATTATTTATTCACTGCATTCGTCTGAGGTGTTGACTTTTTCCGGCGGCTGCGCTGCGTGTGATCGGCTCCTGCTCGGGTTTTTCCGGCGTTTTCAGTGGGTTAATCCAGATGTTTTTGCGGGTTTCGGTGTGCGTTCACCCTCGTTTTGCGGTGAGTTTTCGGTGGGTTTGCGGCGACTTTTCCCTGCAATTCGGGGACCCTGTGGTGCTTGCTGAATACACCGCAGGGTCGCCGAAATGGGATCGCCAAATCGAACCGAATTGAATAGAACGAAAAGTCACTGAATGTGCGTGACTTTTCGATTCTCTTTGAATTACTCTGTATGTCAAAAAACATGTAATTTAGAGGAAAATCAAAGTATCTCTTATTTATAATAATAATATAGTTTATAGAAGGGATCAGTACCCGTGGTCCTCCAGATATTTGAATCTACATCTTCCATGATGCTCAGACACTCATCAGGTTGGATGGGCCTAGTGGAAAATGTAGTTCCAAAACTTCTGGAGGACCGAGGTTGCAGGATCTTGGTTTACAGACTGGTTGCTGAGAGTATTATTGCTCTGCAGTTCTGTTATACAGTCTTGCATACCTCAAAAGTAATGGAACAAAGGGGAAAAATCTGCCGTAGCCTTCCAATCTGCTGCCCTATGCCCAGACCAGTTCGGCCAGTGAGGCAAATATATATGTACATTTATATCAAATCTCCAGAGCCAACACTCACTCCTCACGGTGTTTCCAGTACAAATTGAAAAATGCTCATGCCATGGTGCCAATGTCCAAAAATTATAGAAAGCAAAAAAGGAGGGATGCACTCACTGGTTAATTGGTTAAAAACACATTATTATTCTATCATATTAAGAAAAACAATGTTTCGGCTCCGTACTGAGCCTTTTGAAAATGATTATTATATTTTTTTTTACAAGACCCTGAGTGCTTCCCTTGCACTTTGGTTTTATATTGATAATTTTTGGAGTTTACACTGGGGCGTGATAGATTGCGTCCTTTGGACTTCTCATTCTGAGACCAATCAATCTAACCTACAAAAACCTGAGCTGTTGCATTGAAGCCTCATTATGATAGTAATTAATTTGCATATCACACCCAGAATTCTTTGCTACATTTGGATAACAGCACACCAAGTAGTGGCTCTGCCTGTGACCTGCCCAGAATGGCAAAAAGATTTCTAAATTAACTATATTCTCCCTTAACAAATCGCACAGCAGGATTGTTATCTCAATTTTTTCTTTTCCACAAGTCTCACGGTTGTCAAGCTCCTTGAGCATCTCGGTCCTTGATCTACCAGGAAGACTTACGGAAACTAGTGTAGCGCTGTTTAAAACTGTATTGCTGTAATTACTGGGTTCTAGCCACCAGAGGGAGACAAAAGCCATATGGACAATGCGGGACTTAAACAAACTACAATATCCATCAGGCTTTGCGGCGGAGACAGGAAGTGGGTGGGACAGGGAGGAAGGACGTAAGCAGCCTCGTGCAGAGGAGCGCCAGAATGAGCGGAGCGATGAAAGAGAGAGGACACAAGTGAGACTGCCCGGGATCGAGACCAGGCCAGAGCGCAGATGCTACCTGTTGGTCGCTGGAGATTGGGACAGTAAATTGCAGAGGCATACCCATCATCACCGGGAGGCGTACACAAGAACTTCCGTTCCAGTTGGACCCCGTGTAAGGAGACCGCGACGATCCATAGGGAGTGCAGGCAGTAGGCCGTGGTTCTTGACTCGGAGATCGGACGGGCCAGAGAGCAGATCTGGTGGCACCGAGTTCCGGAGGACCAGCGGAGAGACATCCTCGACCAGACAGAGGGACAGTCTGTATAACGGATGGGTGAGAGGCCTTGCAGGCCAAAAGTCCAAGTAAAATCCAGCATGCTGCATTATTGTTTCATTTCTACAGGGCCCCAACTTGACTAGTCGAAGATTTGCTTATCACATTCACTGGCCAGTTGAATACAGTACCCGGGTACCCGAATCAATACACGTACACCTTTTTGAGACCTTACACTCACAGGACTTACACTCCAGAACTGAGGGGGTTAATTCTTTTTCCGCCGCGTGTTTTCTCACAGCGTGTTTTCCCGCCGCGTGTTTCCCGCATTATGAAAATCCTGTCGTTCCTATACCGAAATTGTATTATATGTGTCACTTTATTGGGATCAGTAAAGTATATAATTTATAAAATCCACAACAGTGCTGGTGTATATTTATCCCCTAGTGTGGAGAGACTAACCTGAGGTTTATTCAGCGGCTCCTCCGGGAGTGAGCGCTACACTAGCCTAGATGGTAACCCATACAGATGGGCATTTCATTTTCCTGTTTTTTACCTCCTATTGTTTGCTATACAGCTTAACTACTGAATGTTAGGTTTATTGTGTGCATGTGTGTGCGTGCGTATTCGTATATATGTGTGTGTTTTCTCCAACTGAGAATCACATCTCTCTTTTCCCAGAGCAGATACATAAATCACCATATCGTGGTGGACGCAGGTATGAGCAAACGCACAGCTCATGTTCGCCTCTCAGTGTTCTCTGGCGTCCACTGCTGTTATTTCATTGTCACGGATAACAAAATCCATAAATATGTAACCCCTTCCTCCATTCCTTCACGTGACCCAGATAACCGTGTACGAAAGGTACGGCATTCCCATTGACTGACATCTGGTTGATGGAGCAGAGCTTTCCTTTCCTATTGACCTAAAATTGACATTAAATTGCATTGAGAAATGAAATTGGCCAAGATTATAGCCGGGGCGGTATTTTGTCTTCTTCTTGAGCCTCTTTATGGCAGTAAGCCCGAGGCAGCTGTTCAATGTAAGGACGTATAAATTAAGTGTATAGGATAAAATGGAATTGGAAGGAATGGTAACAAAATAACCCTTTTTAACCAGCTACACTAGACGTATCCTATGCGCGTTAAGAATCGAATTGGTTTTGTTGAACAGCTGTCTTTTACAATGAAATAATAGCCCTGGGATTCGATGGATTACATCTTGATATAAATGTCCGAGAGAAGGACACAGAATACACAAACCTGAAATATGATTAAATTGACGGATTATGGAAGGTGGAATTGGGTAAATACGACAGCTCAAACTAGATTAAGGATATCAAATGTGTTAATGCTGAACTGTTGGGACCTTAGGGGGGGAAATGCACAGCTGTTCTACAAACGTCCCTCCCTTTGCGTCATGCTGGAGACACTTTAGACATGGAGTGAATGAGAATTTATGAATGAGAGGATTTAACTTATGGGAAGGCACAAGGGAACCGTTAAAAAAAAAAAGGGCAAGAGAGAATGGAATGCGGTTTACAGTAGGTTTAGAGGACTCACAGAGGAGTTACAGCGAACGAAAACATGGGAGGTGCTGTGAAAGAAACAAAAACAACAATGCAATGTACACAAACAACAATACAAACAGCAGGGAGATACATTGCTGACGTTCTAATGGAAATACAATGGGATGAGAGTTACTGTATGTTTATGCAAAAACATATAAATAGCAAAACATATGGTAAAATGGTTTTATTGAAGAAAGATGCATCTGTACTGCCCAAACAGTAAAATTACAGATGAATGCGGACCATGTGTTTTAAGCCAAGCCCCAAAATATACGATCTTGTCATTAGGCTTCCTTTTGAAGGAGAGAAATGAAGGAAAATGTGGGTGTGCTGATGGTCCAGATAATTAAAAGGTTACAAAATAATAAGTGGGTTTTTTCATGCACAAAGATAAAACACAATGTGCAAGACAAGGCAATAATTCAAGGGTCGGAGAACCGTCCCTGTGTCTTGCGTTGCAGTCAAAAACGTCTTGAGACAGGCGTCAACTATTACAGGGGGGGTCGTAGGTCAGAGATCAGGAATCCAGGCAGGCAACAAATAGGAAATGAGGGATGCCACACTGTCAGCACTGATATAGCGCAACAACTGAGGCCAGATAGCTCCACGTGTAATATTTATATAGGCCGATTTAACCCTTCTGATACCAAAAAGCACGAATGCACAATTTCCTTTGAAATACAATGAGCAAGAAAATCCGAAAGATTAGTGTTTTCCCTGGCGAGGAGCAAAATTCTTTGTGATCTCACTCCTTTCACCCTGTAAGACGGTGCAAGTCCCTACTGTAACAATATGTCCAACAAAATTTACTGCTGCATTACAGCAGCACAGGAGAAGGCAGAATACAGGGAAAGCTCAGCGGTAAAATATATTGGGATGTGAAGTTAGCAATTAAATACAGGGTAAAATAAAAGTTTTGTTCAGAAATTGTTATTCTGAGATAGTTAACAAATTTAAATAGTGGTAATTCGCTCATTTTAATTTTTAATTTATTCGTTTATCCTTTACAAAAATATTGTTGAAAATGTAAGATTTTGAGCTCTAGATGGTGTTCTTTATCTTACACAATTTCAAACAGGGTCTGCATTATCATCAAACAGGCAGAAAAGACCTTTGTGCTAGCTACAGTAACTGTGATAAAGAATACAGATATTCAGATCTCCTGCTTATGGCGGTTTGTAGTGAACCTAATGAGATTATTAGCAATGCAGCCTCCAAAAAATACCAATAGAATATAAAAATAATATCTGTATGTAACATAATGCTTCTGTATGGAAATTACAGTAACACCTTGTATCTGTACTGTACAGGGATTTACACTCATTATAACCCCTGAATCATATCCCTGTACAGCAGTGACTGACACCACAGCTCTCCTTGTTGTCTGCCCTCTCCCTGGCAGCTGTAATGCAACAGTAATCTATTTGAACTCTTTGTTACAGTGAGGATTGGGGCTGCTATTTGCTATTGGTTTTGTAATGTTTTAGCAACAATGAGTGGGAAATGTTTGAGCAACAAGGAGTGGGAAATGTTTCAGCAACAATGAGTGGGAAATGTTTCAGAAACAATGAGTGGGAAATGTTTATGTCCCCTAGACTTCAATGTTAAAAATATTCCTGTTTTAATTCAATATCTAATAAACCGTTTATTATTATATTCTGCAGTAAAGAGTCTCTTTATTTTTTGATTTTTTTTAGGATCTCTTAAGCATTTTTTTGAATTTGTTTTAATTTTTTTTTTTTCGAACTTTTAGCAAACATCCTGAAAAGTTTGAAGTTTGCAAATTTTCGAACAGCTGATGTTCGAATCGATCATCGAACCGATTCGAACCGGCAGCCCATCCCTAATTATTATATGTATACGTCATGTCCTGCCTGAATATTATAACAAAATATGTTAGCACAATGCGATCAGAGGGCGGGGAGGGAGATCCCGGAGGCTTGGCTGACATCCAAGATGTCAGTAACCTCCGGCAGAGGACTGCGATCCGGAGTCAATTGGCGCCGGAACACGATCCAGCACCTATGGGGTTAAAGACAGGCGGTGGGTGGGTAGACTGTGCCCTTTCCAGCGCTTCCTGCCTTTCATCCATGGCTGCTAGTGATGGGGAGAGAGAGGGGTCCTAAGGACCCACCCTTCCCCTTCAGGCACTCTCCCTGCTCTGGCAAGGTGGGGGGTGCCTGAAACAACAGACATCATCGTGCTCACTGCCCAGCACGATGATGTCAGTCTGCTGGCCGGGGTCCTAGAGGCGGGGCTGACATCGAAGACCGCATCGCACCGGGAGACCACAGTGACTGGCTGTAATACAGGCCGAAAGCCGCTGCAGAGTCAGGACTCGCTCAGTGGGTCTTCTGCAAGCTGAACGCGTATGAGAGGATGCACTGAGCACGTTCTGCACAGCAAAGTGATTAATATTATTTTTCTGGAGAATTGCAAAAGTTCACTTTTTAGGATATATTTTACGAATTAGTAATTTTTTTTTCAACTCCGGTATTCGGGTATCTCAGATATTTTGGCTTATAGTTTGCAATTCTGTTTCGGCTTTCCAACAATCCTCATGTTTGAATAATTCCTATTATAATATGTCTGTGTGCTGATCCTCTCAAATATTGAGTTTAATGTATGGCTAGTAACCCTTTCGCTGCTGAGCCTTTTCACGCCTCTGTGCTGAGCTAATTTTTACCGCTTTTGCTCATCATGTTTAAACGCGTTTTGAAGCCACGTTTTATTATACCACCCAGACATATTATATATCGTTCTTTCCGGCAGACTCGGCAGATTCATAATATGTAATTATTATATTTATACATCATGTCCTGTCTGTATATTATAATGAAAAATGCAAGACAATACGAATTTTCAATAATTTTCAGCGTGTAAAGTTTTTTTTTTCTTTTTATCATGTGAGCGTTTGTGATTATATTTTCTATGCGTTGCGCTTGTTAAACAAATTTGAAATGGGGACTCGTTACATTTTTTTGCAGGGAAATTACGTGCTTTTTAGCAAATGCCCCCATAGAAAAAATCGTTAGTGCAGGATCATTGTTCACATTATAATTGAAATGGGAACAATATTGCTGCATTAACAAAACAAAAAAAACTGTTTAATTTTTTTAAATATTTTCTTAAATATTTTTTTAATTTTTTTTTTTCACTTAACGCCAGTCGTCAGGGGGAGATCCCAGAAGCTTGGCCGACATCCAAGATGTCGGCCAGCGCCGGAAGGGGACTGCGATACGGCGCTTGCTTGCACCGAATCGCGATCCAGCACCCTAGGGGTTAAAGACAGCCGCCACTTGGAAGGTCAGGCTGTGCCCTTCCAAGCGGTGCCTGCCTTCCCACCTCCCCTTCAGGCACTTTCCCTGCACTCGCGGGGGGGGGGGGGGCTGACGCGATGACATCTATTGTGCCCCCCGGGGTCCCGGATGCTGGGCTGACATCCAAGGATACATCCGGAATACCAGACGATCGCTGCCTCCTTTGCAAGGACTCGCTCAGCGCGTCCTCCGCACAGGGGAACCACTTGGCTGGACGCGCTGAGCACGTCCTTAGCAGCCAAGTGGTTAAATAGCAGGGTTTTTTCTGTAACAGACCTTTTTATTATCATTCATAGGACCTTATATGTAAATTCCAGGCATTTTCGTCCAAACAGTTTTTTTGCAAACAGTGTTTCAATTTTGACACTTTCAATCGTTTATTTTTATTTTTTTACCCCGTTCGTTGGCTTGTCGGCTTTTTCCAGTGACTGGTTGGTGTTGTGTTTGGCGGATCGTCTGCCTTTTTCGGCATGTCTTTAGCAGTGGTTCGAAGTGATCCGATACTTTGGATCGTACCGGCTGCATTTTTTCGGTGGATTTTTGGCTTTTTTTCCCGCAGTTTTGCGGTGGACTTTTGGATCCGTTCCCTGCACTCCAGGGACCCTGCATTCCATGCTGAATTCACTGCAGGCTGGGGGAATTTTCATTCCCCAAAGTGCGAGGAACGAGAGAGCACCGGAATGTCAGCGACATTTCGGTGCTCGCTGAATAACCTTGTAGGGATAAATGTGGGAAAGAGACCTGCAAAAAATAATTCACCTCCAGGCCCGGGAACACCTAAAATCCATCACGGCATTAATGTTTTTCTGTTCTAGTTATTATTTTCTCATTGTACGCTTAGGATCGTTTTCGATTTTGTAACGTGCAGGAGGTGCGTTCCAATCCCCCGCTATGCCATATCACCGATATTATACCCACAATTATACATGTGTAACAGTTTACCTTTCTTTGTTCCTTTTTTAAGGCGTAATGGCTCAACATTTAAGGTATAAATGCTCTTTTTTATTTCAGACTTAATTGCTTAACATTTTATGGCAATAACTTAAAAAGATCTTCTGTAATAAGCGAAGCTTTTGTTCTTTCCGTTTACGAAATCCGCATAAGCTCGGAGGGCCTCGCGGTACCCGGTGCCCTTTTTTCATGTTGTGGCTAGACACGTTGAAGCAAGAGGGTGCCTGATTCTGCAAGACAATAGACCCTTTTTTACATATGCCAAGCTATCATAAAACACCTCCTTCCCAGTCAAGCGCAGATATATGATCTCATCCAAGACTCAAATCTCAGCAGGCACTGACAACGATCATTATGTCATTCTCCAAAAAAAAAAAACTTTAACAGAAGGGAGAGGATTTAGCCCATTTCTGCGGCATCGCGTTACATGGCCACTAACATACATAAAATCCACATACGTAGACTAAAAGGGGTTATTCAGAGACCATCTAAATTACAGTGAAATTCTGGGGCTCTCTCCTTCGGCCCACTTTGGCACCCTTATTCCAAGCCATATTCAAAGCTCTTTCTCCCTCTGCTCCCTGCAAGAAACCCAGAAGAAGAGATGGGCCGAACACCCCTGTGTTCGGTTCATATTCGAACATTAGAACAGCCCAAATGTTCGAATACGAACTCGAACACAATGCAGCCCAATGGGGGTTGAACCTGCAAAATGTGTTCACAGTTCTCCTAAATGTACCGGCAGCTGCCAGTACATTTAGGAGACCTGTGCCTGCAGCCCTCGGCCCCCACCTGTCCTGCTACTGTCCCAGCCTCCTGTTCCTCCGGTCCGTCTGCTCCTCCGTCCAGCTGCGGCTCCTCTGTCCCACGCTTCATCTTCATGCGGAGCCCTGATTGTGCAAAGTCCTGCGCCTGACCTGGACTTTGCCCAATCATGGCTCTAACTCAATACGGAGCCTTGATTAGTCAAAGTCCTGCACCTGACCTGGACTTAGAAACATAGAAACATAGAAAAATGTCAGCAGATAAGAACCTTTCGGCCCATCTAGTCTGCCCAATTACATGGATACTTAACCTGGATTTATCTTTTGTTTAGGATAGCCTTATGCCTATCCCATGCCTGCTTAAATTCAATCACTGTTTTGGCCTCTACCACTTCAACTGGAAGACTGTTCCATGTATCCACCACCCTCTCAGTAAAATAATGCTTCCTGATGTTACTTTAAACCTTTGCCCCTCTAATCTAAGACTATGTCCTCTTGTTTTGCTATTTTTTCCTTTTAAATATACTCCCTTCCTCTACCTTGTGGATTCCCTTTACGTATTTAAATGTTTCTATCATATCTCCTCTGTCTCGTCTTTTTTCCAAGCTGTACATGTTAAGATCATTAAGCCTTTCCTGGTAACTTTTCTCCTTCAAGCCGTACACCATTTTAGTAGCCCTTCTCTGAACTCTCTCTAAGATGTCTATATCCTTCTGGAGATATGGTCTCCAGTACTGCACACAGTACTCCAAGTGAGGTCTCACCAGTGCTCTGTACAGTGGCATGAGCACTTCCCTTTTCCTACTGCTAATACTCTCCCTACACAACCAAGCATTCTGCCAGCATTTCCTGCTGCTCTATTACATTGACTACTTACCCTTAGATCCTCTGAAATAATAACCCCTAAATCCCTTTCCTCAGATGTTGAGGTTAGGACTGTATCAAATATTCTATATTCAGCCCTTGGGTTTTTACGTCCCAGGTGCATTATCTTGCACTTATCCACATTAAAACTCAATTGCCACAGCTCCACCATTTTTTTAGTTTACCTAAATCATTTGTCATTTGGCTGATCCCTCCAGGAACGTCAACCCTGTTGCAAATCTTTGTGTCATCAGCAAAAATACATACTTTTCCATTAATACCTTCTGCAATATCACTAATAAAAATATTAACGAGAATGGGTCCAAGTACTGACCCCTGAGGTACCCCACTGGTAACAAGACCTTGCGCCGAATAAACTAAATTTACCAACCCTCTGTTGCCTGTCACTCAGCCACTGCCTAATCCATTCAACAATATTGGAATCCAAGCTCAAAGATTGCAATTTATTGATAAGCCTTCTATGCGAACAGTATCAAAAGCCTTACTGAAATCTAAATAAGCAATGTCTACTGCACCACCTGTGTCTATTATTTTTTGTTAACCAATCAAAAAAATCAATAAGATTAGTTTGGCATGATCTCCCTGAGGTAACCCATGTTGTTTCTGATCCTGTAATCTATGTGTTTTTTAGATGTTCAACAATCCTTTCCTTTAACATGTTTTCCATTAATTTCCCCACTACTGACGTAAGATTAACTGGCCTATAGTTCCCCCATTCCTCCCTACTACCCTTCTTGTAAATGGGTACAACATTTGCTAATTTCCAGTCTTCTGGGACGACTCCCGTTAACAAGGATTGGTTAAATAAATCTGTTAACGTTTTGCTATTACATCACTGAGCTCTTTTTAATAATTTAGGGTGGATCCCATCAGGCCCCATTGACTTATTTGTCTTTACTTTAGACAGCTGCTGTAGAACCTCCTCCACTGTAAACTGATATTTAAATGTCTCTTTAGTGTTTCCTCCTAACGGAGGTCCCTTTCCTTCCTTTTCCTCTGCAAAGACTGAACAAAATATTCATTGAGGCAGTCAGCGAGACTTTTATCCTCTTTACATACCTTCCTTCCTTTGTTTTTAATCTAACTAATCCTTGTTTTACTTTTCTTTTCTCGTTTATGTATCTAAAAAATGTTTTGTCTCCCTAGTTACTGACTGAGCTATTTTCTCTTCTGTGTGTGCTTTGGAAGCTCTTATAAATTGTTTTGCCTCTTTCTGCCTAATCTTATAGGTTGCCTATCTTCTTCACTCTGAGTTTTTTTATAATTATTGAATGCTGTCTTTTTTGTCTCCTCTAGACTGTAAGCTCTTATGACAGGCCCTCACACCTCTTGTTTGCATTCTGTGTCCATTTTTTTCGGTAATCTCGTTCATTTGGACTATTGCAAAGAGTTGTTGAAAATGTTGGCGCTATATAAATGATGATAATATTTATTTATAAACATAGAAACATAGAAAAATGTCGGCAGATAAGAACCTTTCGGCCATCTAGTCTGCCCAATTACATGGATACTTTACCTGGATTTATCTTTTGTTTAGGATAGCCTTATGCCTATCCCATGCCTGCTTAAATTCAATTACTGTTTTGGCCTCTACCACTTCTACCTTCCTTCCTTTGTTTTTATCTAACTAATCCTTGTTTTACTTTTCTTTTCTCGTTATGTATCTAAAAAATGTTTTGTCCCCCTTTTTTACTGACTGAGCTATTTTTCTTCTGCGTGTGCTTTGGAAGCTCTTATAAATTGCTTTGGCCTCTTTCAGCCTAATTTTATAGGTTTGCCTATCTTCTTCACTCTGAGTTGTTTTATAATTATTGAATGCTATCTTTTTTTGTTCTTCACTATTTTGCCACTCTGCAGAGTACCACAGTGGGTTTCTTCCCTTTTTTGTTTTTGCTAACAAGCCGAATTAGAGCCCTGATTGGGCAAAGTCCAGGTCAGGCGCAGGACTTTGCCCAATCAGGGCTCAGTCAGCATGAAGATGAGGCATGGGGCAGAGCAGCCATTGCCAGACAGAGGAGGAACAGGAGGGCTGAAGGTATGGGGTCCGGGGGGCTGCAGCCACAGGTCTCCTATATGTACGGCAGCTGCTGGTACATTTAGGTCAACTGTGAACGCATTTTGCAGGCATTTTTAATTATGGAATGTCTGCGGTCGAACAGACCGCGAACATCCCATAATGTTCAGCGTTCGCAGAACACTCGAACGGCCGCTGTTTGATTTGAACTCACGTTCAAATCGACCCGGCAGCCCATCCCTGCCCCGAAGGTATTCTTCAATCAACTAATTTTTTTCTGCCATATTGCTACTGCTGCTAGTTTACTTTTTTTTTTTCCTTCACTCCTTTTTTGTTAGTTTACTTCTGTGCTGATTCTCAGTCTGCTCCTTCCTATTTGTAAATACGCTGTATGAACAAATGGTGGCCCCCTCTAAACTATGTATTTGTCTCCATCCACAGCCACTCACCATCACCATTTTTCCCTCTGCTGTCCCACCCACCCGCCCCATCCACCCTCCCGCCCCATCCACCCTCCCACCCAGCCCCTATCCTAATTATATAGCCTCCTTTTCTCAGCTTCTTCAATCCTTGTTCGGTTTATCCTCATCCTGCCCAAGCTCTTGGTCTATCATTATGCAGTGCTATATTCTCTCTGGGACTTTTCTCCACACTCCCCCTGTTCCCTTTTGTTTCACTTGCCGTAGTCCCTTAGATTGTAAACTCACGGGATGTCTAGCTGAGCACTCCAGTAAAGTGCAGTATTAGCAGGACAATTATCCTACGGGCAGGGCCGTCTGTTCCTTCTGTTTTATTATTTATTATGTCTCCTGTTCGTGCTTCCCCATTGTAAAGCACTACGGAATCTGTTGGCGCTGTATAAGTAGCTGTAGCTGTAGCATAATTTGAAGACCCTGAAATCAGCATTCAGGGTCCTCGAAGTGCACCAAAAAAAAACACAACTTTTAAAAGTCATTTTTAAAAAAAAGTAGTGCATAAAAATAATATTTAAGGTCCTATGAACAACAATAAAAAGATCCATTACAGAATAGAAAAAACGTCATGTAAAAAAAAAAAATCGGAATCAAACATTTTGCCTAAAAAAATTGAGAAGAATGGCTAAAGAAAGCCTAAAAAATAAATAAAGAGACTTTTGCTGCAAATGAAAAGAATAAACGGTCAAATAAACATTTAAGAAAAATGGGGACTATTTTTTACATTGAAACCTATGGCATTGACCTGAATAAACCTGCCGAATGAAACCACCGAAAATCAGGGCATTTCGACAACTTTTTCCTTCTGTTCAGAGTGCTCTGAATAAATTAACCATTTCTTCTCTATGGGGGATTTCACTGCCATCAAATTGCACTATATTTCGCAAATATTTGGCAAATTGCCAGCTTTCTGACTACAGTGCAATTTGGTGGCCACTTTGGCTCTCTGAAAAACCCTTTTATTTACCTCATTACTTTTATTCTGTGTTGGTACCAGTTCCCAATATGGTAAAATTGCATCACTTTTCATACAGTCAGGTCCAGAAATATTGGGACAGCGACACAATTCTAACATCTTTGGTTCTATACACCACCACAATGGAGTTGGAATGAAACAAACACAACGTGCTTTAACTGCAGACTGTCAGCTTTAATTTGAGGGTATGTACATCCAACTCAGGTGAACGGTGTATGACTTACAGCAGTTTGCAGATGTGCCTCCCACTTGTTAAGGGACCAAAAGTAATGGGACAATTGGCTTCTCAGCTGTTCCATGGCCAGGTGTGTGATATTCCCTCATTACCCCAATTACAATGTGCAGATAAAAGGCCCAGAGTTCATTTCAAGTGTGCTATTTGCATTTGGAATCTGTTGCTGTCAACTCTAAAGATGAGATACAAAGAGCTGTCACTATCAGTGAAGCAAGCCATCATTAGGCTGAAGAAACAAAACAAACCCATCAGAGAGATAGCAAGAACATTAGGTGTGGCCAAAACAACTGTTTGGAACATTCTCAAAAAGAAGGAACGCACCGGTGAGCTCAGCAACACCAAAAGACCCGGGAGACCACGGAAAACAACTGCGGTGGACGAATGAAGAATTATTTCCCTGGTGAAGAAAACACCCTTCACAACAGTTGGCCAGATCAAGAACAGTCTCCAGGAGGTAGGTGTATGTGTGTCAAAGTCAAAAATCAAGAGAAGACTTCACCAGAGTAAATACACAGGGTTCATCACAAGATGTAAACCATTGGTGAGCCTCAAAAACAGGAAGGCCAGATTAGAGTTTGCCAAACAACACCTAACAAAGCCTTCACAGTTCTGGAACAAGATCCTATATGACAGATGAGACCAAGATCAACTTGTACCAGAGTGATGGGAAGAGAAGAATATGGAGAAGGAAAGGAACTGCTCATGATCCTAAGCATACCACCTCATCAGTGAAGCATGGTGGTGGTAGTGTCATGGCGTGGGCATGTATGGCTGCCAATGGAACTGGTTCTCTTGTATTTATTGATGATGTGACTGCTGACAAAAGCAGCAGGATGAATTCTGAAGTGTTTCGGGCAATATTATCTGCTCACATTCAGCCAAATGCTGCAGAACTCATTGGACGGCGCTTCACAGTGCAGATGGACAATGACCTAAAAGCATACTGCAAAAGCAACCAAAGAGTTTTTGAAGGGACAGAAGTGGAATGTTATGCAATGGCCAAGTCAATCACCTGACCTGAATCCCATTGAGCATGCATTTCACTTGCTGAAGACAAAACTGAAGGGAAAATGCCCCAAGAACAAGCAGGAACTGAAGACAGTTGCAGTAGAGGCCTGGCAGAGCATCACCAGGGATGAAACCCAGCGTCTGGTGATGTCTATGCCTTCCAGACTTCAGGCTGTGATTGACTGCAAAGGATTTGCAACCAAGTATTAAGAAGGGAAAGTTTGATTTATGATTATTATTCTGTCCCATTACTTTTGGTCCCTTAACAGATGGGAGGCACATCTGCAAACTTCTGTAAGTCCTACACCGTTCACCTGAGTTGGATGTACATACCCTCAAATTAAAGCTGACAGTCTGCAGTTAAAGCACATTGTGTTTGTTTCATTCCAACTCCATTGTGATGGTGTATAGAGCCATAGATGTTAGAATTGTGTCGATGTCCCAATATTTCTGGACCTGACTGTATATATTTTTTAACATTTCTCATTTTAACCCTTTCGGGTTTAGTGGTTTCAATCTGAGACCACATTTTCAGACTGATACCGCTGTATTTGTCCAAATAAATGTGTTTCATGACTCTAGATATAGATTTCTACAAAAATGTAAATTTTCCGATATCCGTTTCACGGGCCTGGAAGGGTTAAGTTGTGACGACAATGCTAAAGGCAAGGGTATGAATACAACCACTTATGGCTGACAGTTAATGTAGGAAACAGAAGTGCTCTTATTTCTTTAAGCAGCCGGCGCAGGGGGGCCCCTATTCCCACGCTTTCTTTCCTCATTTTACAAATCTCAAAAACATGGAATTTGGGAATTTTCTCATTACAAAAAGACCTTTAATCCCCAATTCTAAGCAATTTTCAAAATGGAAAAAGCATGTTTTAGAGAGGTAAATGGAACCAAACTGTGAGTATGTATCCTTTAACATCATATAATGTTCATATTAAGTTACAGCTTTACAATCTGCGAAAATGTTGATATTTCAAATATAATGGAGGGAGCTACTGTCTCACCATCCCAACACTTTATTCTTGGTTAAGTGTTGCTTGCAATTTACATATTAGGAGTTCGCCATAAATTTCCACTTTATTTAGCATATTAGAGTTAAAATAGCATTAAGCGTCTCTTTATGTTACAATTTCGCTTAACCCCTTAAGGACCAATGACGGAACTGTTCCGTCATAATTGCATTGACTTTAACCCCTTAAGGAACAATGACGGAACTGTTCCGTCATAAATGCAATGACTTTAACCCCTTAACCACTTCGATGCGGAGGACGCGCTGAGCGCATCCTCCGCATGGCCCCTGCTGTGCTGAGGACGCGCTGAGCGCGTCCTCCCTTTGGGGCCAGCGTTCGGCCGGGTTCCGGCCGATCGCTGGCCCCCCCGGTGCGGGCTGACATCCTCGATGTCAGCCCAGCATCCGGAACCGCCGCCGGTGAAATTAGGTGTCATCGCGGCAGCGCGATGACACCTAATTCAGGCGCCCCCCCCCCGCATGTGCGGAGGAGGCGCCTGAAAGGGAGGGGGGAGGTCCTTCGGACCTCTCTCCCTCCCGATCGGTGGCGTTGCGGGGGTTAACCCAGGCACCATTTGGAAGGGCACAGCCTGCCCTTCCAAATGGTACCTGGCATTAACCCCTGGGGAGCTGGATCACGAATCGGCGCTGAAAAGCGCCGGTTCGTGATCCTTTCCCGGAGCTGGCCGACATCTTGGATGTCGGCCAAGCCTCCGGGAACTCCCCCTGAGGACTGGCGTCATCGTGCATAGCACGATGACGCCAGTCCTGGAGTTAACCCCTAACTGCCACCAACGGTGGAGATAGTGAGTTCCAATGAACTCCCTATCTCCCGATCCGTGGCAGCTAGGGGTTAACGTTTGGTATTGTTGGATCGGCCAGAGCATGGCCGTTCCAACGATACCAAACTCGAATGAGAAAAAAGTTTGTAAAAAAAAATAAATAAATAAAATAAAAATAAAAAAATATTTAAAAAAAAATTATAAAAAAAAATAAACACTTTTTTTTTCTTTTTTTTGGTTTGTAAATGCAGCAATATTGTTCCCATTTCAATTATAATGTGAACAGTGATGCTGCACTAACGATTTTTGTATGCGGTGCGTTTGTTAAAAATCGTGTAATTTTCCCCAAAAAAAAAGGTAACGAGACCCCATCTCTAATTTTTTTAACAAGCACACCCCATACAAAATATAACCGCAATTGCTTGCATGTTAAAATGTGGAAAAAAAACACTTTACACGCTGTAAATTATTGAAAATTCATATTTTATTGCATTTTTTGTTATAATATACAGACAGGTCATGACGTATACATATAATAATGACATATTATTAATCTGCCGAGTCTGACGGAAAGAACGATATATAATATGTCTGGGTCATATACTAAAATAAGCCTTCAAAACACGTTTAAACATGATGAGCAAAACCGGTAAAAATGACCTCAGCACAGAGGCGGGAAAAGCCTCAGCAGCGAAAGGGTTAAGGACCAATGGGGAACTGTTGAGTCATTAATGCATTGACTTTAATAACCCCGGTCCTTACAGGGTTAAAGACCCTTGGTCCTTCAGGGGTTAAGGACCACATCATACTGTATGTTCTTGCCAACCTCTGAACCAAAGCAAAGACTCAAATTGTTACTATATGTTTTCGAAACAGCATAATTTAACTCTTTTTTATTATATGAACCCACACATGTTATACAGTCAGGTCCAGAAATATTGGGACATCGACACAATTCTAACATCTTTGGCTCTATACACCATCACAATGGAGTTGGAATGGAAGAAACACAATGTGCTTTAACTGCAGACTGTCAGCTTTAATTTGAGGGTATGTACATCCAACTCAGGTGAACGGTGTAGGATTTACAGCAGTTTGCAGATGTGCCTCCCACTTGTTAAGGGACCAAAGGTAATGTGTGATATTCCCTCATTACCCCAATTACAATCACAAGGTGTGTGATATTCCCTCATTACCCCAATTACAATGTGCAGATAAAAGGCCCAGAGTTCATTTCAAGTCTGCTATTTGCATTTGGAATCTGTTGCTGTCAACTCTCAAGATGAGATCCAAAGAGCTGTCACTATCAGTGAAGCAATCCATCATTAGGCTGAAGAAACAAAACAAACCCATCAGAGAGATTGCAACATTCTCTAAAAGAAGGAACGCACCAGTGAGCTCAGCAACACCAAAAGACCCGGGAGACCACGGAAAACAACTGTGGTGGATGACCGAAGTATTCTTTCCCTGGTGAAGAAAAAAACCTTCACAACAGTTGGCCAGATCAAGAAAACTCTCCAGGAGGTAGGTGTATGTGTGTCAAAGTCAACAATCAAGAGAAGACTTCACCAGAGTGAATACTGAGGGTTCACCACAAGATATAAACCATTGGTGAGCCTCAAAAACAGGAAGGCCAGAATAGAGTTTGCCAAACAACACCTAACAAAGCCTTCACAGTTCTGGAACAAGATCCTATGGACAGATGAGACCAAGATCAACTTGTACCGGAGTGATGGGAAGAGAAGAGTATGGAGAAGGAAAGGAACTGCTCATGATCCTAAGCATACCACTCATCAGTGAAGCATGGTGGTGGTAGTGTCATGGCGTGGGCATGTATGGCTGCCAATGGAACTGGTTCTCTTGTATTTATTGATGATGTGACTGCTGACAAAAGCAGCAGGATGAATTCTGAAGTGTTTCGGGCAATATTATCTGCTCACATTCAGCCAAATGCTGCAGAACTCATTGGACGGCGCTTCACAGTGCAGATGGACAATGACCCAAAGCATACTGCAAAAGCAACCAAAGAGTTTTTTGAAGGGACAGAAGTGGAATGTTATGCAATGGCCAAGTCAATCACCTGACCTGAATCCCATTGAGCATGCATTTCACTTGCTGAAGACAAAACTGAAGGGAAAATGCCCCAAGAACAAGCAGGAACTGAAGACAGTTGCAGTAGAGGCCTGGCAGAGCATCACCAGCGATGAAACCCAGCGTCTGGTGATGTCTATGCGTTCCAGACTTCAGGCTGTGATTGACTGCAAAGGATTTGTAACCAAGTATTAAGAAGGGAAAGTTTGATTTATGATTATTATTCTGTGCCATTACTTTTGGTCCCTTAACAAGTGGGAGGCACATCTGCAAACTGCTGTAAGTCCTACACCGTTCACCTGAGTTGGATGTACATACCCTCAAATTAAAGCTGACAGTCTGCAGTTAAAGCACATTGTGTTTGTTTCATTCCAACTCCATTGTGGTGGTGTATAGAGCCAAAGATGTTAGAATTGTGTCCATGTCCCAATATTTCTGAACCTGACTGTACATCTGCATCAATTTTAAATGACAGCTAAGGACTTCATTTAATATCAAAATTATACAAAGAACTCAGTACATAATGGTAAAAAAAAAAGAGAAAATTAAAATCTAAAAAATCAAGCGAATCTGTAGTCAATAAATTGTTATCTGCCACGTCAAATATAAAATATACTATAGGGGATATTCTAAGAGCACAGAATTGGCCATGAAATTGCACCAAACGGGGAATTTCCCTGTACGGTGGCATTTTGTGGCCATTCGGCTATTAAAAAAGTTGTCAATTCACCAAATATTGGTGAATTGCCAGTGAAATATGGTGATTTTCAGTGGCAGTGTACCTCCCCGTCGAAAAGTAACTGTTAATCTTTTCAGAGAACACTGAACACCACCGAAGTGTCAGTGAAATATTTTGATTTACGGTGGTTCAGTTTGACAGGTTTAAACAGGCGAATCGCATAGGATTCTATGTAAAAAATATTCCCCGTTTTTTCTAAACGTAAACCTAACCCTAATCCTAAAAGCATCCCTAACCCTAAATCTAAAGCTTAAACATGCACAAATAGTAATCTCATCACTACGTCAAAGGCTAAACCTAAAACGAATCCTTAATATAATCCTAAAACTGTATCGCAAACCCTAACTTTAATACTATCCTTTAACCGTAAAACTTGATAGCTTCCAAAACTGGTCGATTCCAGGAACAATCGAAAATTTTTGATTGCTCTTGAAAAACGCGTCCAAAAATGACACTAGACATCAAATTCGGAAATGTCCAAATTGAAACATTGTTTTTTTAATCAGTAAGGGGGAAAAAGGGGCTTTGCGCCAAATTTCGAATGGAGTGGGTTATCGCGCTCATGGCCTAAACATCAACAGCGAAACCATTCAATCAAAAACTAGAGGCTCCAAGTGCTCCAAAATTTTTTTTTAATCAGCGCCGTTTTATGGCGACCAAGAGGTGGTGTCTTTTCTGTAGTATAACACCAGCAAGCTACTTGGTTGTACGATTAGAACCCAGGTTGTTGGGTACATATACTAACACATAGAACGTTTTCCTTGCTAAACCAACCATATTGTGGTACACGGCAGATATTTCTTATGGTCTTGGGGTAATTTTGCCGTTGACACCACAGGAACATAGGGGTTATTCAGAGAGCACCGAAATGTCGGTGTTCTCTCGTTCCCCGCACTCCCCTGCACTTGGGGGAATCAAAGTTCCCCACCCTGCGGTGAATTCAGCATTCACCGCAGGGTCCCCGGAGTACAGGGAAAACCCACCGCAAACCCGCTGCAATCCTGCCGAACACCCGCTGAGAGCCCACCGAAAACCCGCCGCAAAATACCACACCGCACACATTGGAAAAAGCCGATGAGCCGGCAATCACAGCGTAGACGAGCCGCCAGAAAAAGCCAACAAGCTGACGAAAGGGGTAAAAAAAAAAAGCAATACGCTTAAAAGTGTCAAAATTTAAATGTTGTTTGTAGAAAAACTACTGAATGGAAATGCCTGGAATTTACTTATAAGATCCTAAGAATAATAATAAAAAGGTGTTGAACAAAAAAAGAAAAAAGGCTTTAAAATAAAACGGGAAACAATTTTGCCGAAAAATGCCTAAAAAGATCCTGAAAAAAAAACCTGTAAATAAAGAGACCTTTTTACTGCAGAATAAAATAATAAACGGTTTATTAGATACTGGATAAAAAGGGGAATATTTTTAACATTGAGGCCTATGGGGTTCACCTGAATAAACCTGCCGAATGAAAACACCGAACAGCAGGGCACTACGGAAACTTTTCATTGCTGTTCGGTGTCTCTGAATAGATTAACCATTGCTTCTCTATGGGGGGATTTCACTGCCGTCGAACAGGCACCGTTCTGGCTGGCAGTTTGACAAAATTTGGCGAACTGCCTGCTCTCTGAATAGCCAAATGGCCCCGAAATGACACCGTACGGGGAAATTCCCTGTTCGGTGACATTTCGGGGCCAGATCGTCTCTCTCTGAATAACCCCTTTAGTGTAATTCTTCATGATGGATCATGAAAGTTCATTAGCAGAAGCAACAATATGTCAAGCTCTACAAAAAACAATCGGAAAGGTTGAGCCTTTTTTGGCTTGAGTCCTTTTTTGTTATACTATGTACTATGTATACGGTGTAATTATGTCAATACTCAGAAAATGGAATATATAAAATGACAGGTCTGTTTATATATGAGAGGGAAATGCTAAATATCCTACTCTTGGATTTCTTTGTTCAGGCATACTTTGGCTCGCGATCAATCTGCATATGAAAAGAAGTTACATTTCATAGGGATCATACTTGAAATATAACGATCAGTCCCAAAGGGGTTGAATTAAAAAAAAATCCCACTGTTATCAAAGCACACGGAACTGTAACATAATCGTAACGTTAAGGAATTCCCTTGTACTGGAGCTTATTTTTATTCCAAAATCTCCAAAGAGTCTTTTGTTAAATATAAGATTCATGTTTCTATTTCGGATTCGGACTCTGACTGTTTTTACTGTATTTTTTATTTTTTACATATTTCTACTCGTATTAGTCATATGACATATGCTTTGGATGGAAGCAGACATGGAGGAGGCAGGGAATTAAACACAAAAATATGCGACTTACTATCAAGGTTATTCAAAGAGATCCGAATGGCTCCCGAAAGGGAACCGAATGCTGAAAATCAGCGTTCGGTTACCATTCTCGGCCATTCGGCTATCCAGTGAAAAGTTGCCGAATTGCCCAGCCATTCGGTGGTTTCATGCGGCAGATTTATTCAGGAGAATCCTGTTTTAATTCAATATCTAATAAACCGTTGATTATAATATTTTGCAGTAAAAATTCTCTTTATTTATAGATTTTTTTAGGATATTTTAAGCATTTTCAGAATTTTCTTTTTTTTTTAACTTTACTTATTTTTTCTGTAACAGCCCTTTTTATTATCATTCATTGGATCTTATATGTAAATTTCAGACATTTTCGCTCAGTAATTTCTTTGCAAACAGCGTTTCACTTTTCAAACATTCAAGCGAACTGTTTTTTAAATTTATTCACTCCATTCGTCTGCGGTGTCAGGTTTTTCCGGCGGCTGCGCTGCGTGTGATCGGCTCCTGCTCGGGTTTTTACGGCGTTTTCGACAAAGTTAATCTAGATGTTTTTGCAGGTTTCGGTGTGCGTTCGCCCTCGTTTTGCGGTGAGTTTTCGGCGGGTTTGTGGCGACTTTTCCCTGCATTTCAGCGACCCTGTGATGCTTCTTGAATACACCGCAGGGTCGCCGAAATGGGATAGCCAAATCGTGCCGAATTGAAGAGAACAAAACGTCACCGAACGTCCAGTGACTTTTTGATTCTCTTTGAATAACCCTGTATGTATTTTGGGATACATGGAAATAGCAATAATGGTGATATTCAACCTGTTGCCTATATTTATAGCCACACATTTAGGACTGTAGTCTGACCAAATCGACAAGTTAATGGGGGGGGGGGGCGCTATACTTATTGACTCCACTGGTTGACCCAATGGGTCGAGCTACTTTTCTGACTGAGCCGCAAGGTTTACTGTCTCCTTCCTGTAGGATAACACTACCTATACTTTGTATAGTTAGTGTTATCACAAGACCAACTGGAGAAGAACGAGCTATTCCCTTGGTCAAGCTCATTCGTCAAGCTCAGTATTCAAGAATGAAAGACAGCTAGGAGACACCAGTGTTAAGTGATTTAGAATTCCCAAAAATCACTTAACACTTTAAAATAAGTAACTTAAATCTGTTTTACCCCCTGATCCTGATGTGCAAAGGACAATGCAACCCTTCACCTCCTTTGTCCATATGTTGAAAAACACCGGAAATTAATAGGTTCTTCCAGTCTCCTTCTGGCTCCCAGGCTCAACCCCACTTGCTTGAGTTGATGTAGAGCTCACTCTGGATTGCACTTGTCTCCATGGATGGATTCATACGGCCCCCAGGAGATGATACCAACGGTGGAATCATGTAGTGACTCCTTGCTATTAGGACTCAGATAATAGAGCCGTGCTGGTGTATACCTTCAGCGGCTCTTTCTTACCAGCGAGATCAAAATAGACGCCTAGGGTTGTCTGAGCGAAATGAAAAACGAAAATGTATTAACACATTTTTTAGAACATTGGTGAAGCTGTTCACGTTGCTTGGAAGTATCATATTGAACCTTGAAAGTGGGAAATGTTATCCACAATTTAAGAATCAGAACTCAACAATTGTGGGGCATTTGTCATAAAAGCCAGGTTGGCGTTTTGAGAATAATAAGTAAAAAATAACACTTCCCTACCTTTAGGTCTAATATGGAGCTTTCAGCCTATAGTGTCGAGCAAATCTGGCATGAACCTTAGTCTACTATATTTGGTTGATAGCTTCCTTCTTTTTATTTCACATCACCTGGGAGCACTAGCAAGGTTTATGAGAACAAGCAACAACACTAGTGGCCTGTCCTATAGGTACTCACTCATGTCTTGTAAGGTTTTAGCTCAATGGTGCCACTTCAGAGAAGACGTTGCCTTATGCAAATCAGACTGCTACCAACAAAACAGGGTGACCAGAACTGAAATGCCAAGGAAGTTGTCTTTGCACAAGAGGAAATGCAACCCCCAATGATCGTTTTGGCTTTGTTTGACCTTGACAGGAGGGTATAGCTGACACCATTCTAGGCACCTTGAACAAGGGGTCCATGTCTGGATTACCCTGTAGATTTACAGTGAGAACAAACAAGGTTTATGAGGGTCCTGAGAAAGAGCAACAGCACTCACGGCCTGCCCTATGATGGGTCCCCGCTGAGGTCTCAGAAGGTTTTAGCTTAATGGCAGCATTACAGAGAAGACAACTGAATATGCAAATCAGACTGTTACCACCCAGAAATGGTGGCCAGTGCAGAAATGCCAAGGAAGTCCTCTCTTCACAAGAGATGCAGCATCTAGTTTTGGCCTTGTTTGGCCACATCAGGAGGGTATAGGTCACAAAAATTGAGGGTTCTCAAGCAAAGGGTCCATGTTTGGATTACGTAGGTCTCAACATTAGCTGGGAAACATCTGGATGGACATTTCTATCTGAAACATTAAATTCGATAGTTTCCTGTTTCCTATTGATAAACCTATGAAAGGTACAACATTGAATTTTTTGCTTTTATTCTATTCTGAGCCACTAGATAAGGGAAAGACCTCACTTTCACAATGCATATAGATAAATTTGTGCTACAATGTAACTACATGACCCACCATTGTGACATGTTAAAATAGCTAAACTGGCCGTTGCTGGAGTCTAAACGCACCCTTTACCTTTCCAACCTGGTGTTTAAGAGCTTTTCTGGGAAGCTACCGCCCTACCTGAATAGGCTGCTTTCCCCAGCAGTTCCCTCATCCTATAACCTCCGATCCAGGACCTGCACCTTACTTACAATACCACAATACAAAAAGGAAGTGTCTCGATCCTCATTTTCCTACAGAGCACCACAATTATGGAATAACCACCCATCAAATCTTCCCCTAGTCTAAAGTAGGGATGAGCCGAACACCCCCCGAGTTCGGTTCGGCCCCGAACCCGAATTTTTCCAAATGTTCGGGTCCGAACCCGAACCCGAACCCCATGCAAGTCAATGGGGCTGAAAATTCGGTTATTAGAGTGCCCTCCAAGAGGTCATATATGCTACATATTTGCCATAAAAGGTGTATGGGGGTCCGGGTAGTGCCCTGGGGGACAGGAAACAAGGACAAAAAGTTAAAAAAAAAAAAACGTTTTTAAAGGGACAGTGAGTTTCCATGAAATAAGGGTTAAAAATAAAAACGAAAAATTCCTTCAAATATCGTGCCTAGGAGCTCCCCATAACCTGCCCGTGAAGTGGCGGATTTGTAGGATGTATAGAAACACTTAAAAACAAATTACGGTAAATACTTTTCCTTTAATCTACCCATAAACAACTGCTTGGGGCGGCAGTCTGTATGAAAAGAGGAGACATTTTCGGACACGCAGAAAAAGTTTACTGATTTTTTTGGCTAAATTATTGTGAAACTTATGCAGGCTTTGGATGAAAGGAACAATAGGTGCTTCAAAATTGGTCCTTTAGCGTCCCCAACAGTGCCGTCACACCGTAACCCCTCTGAGGATATGAATCTGATACAGGCGTCAGTGGCAGTGCACCCAAATATTGTGCTTTTGGTGCCAGGCCTGCAAGTACTATCATACAGTAACCCCTCTGTGGTATTGTGGAAGAATGCAGGGGTGAACCTTGCGGTCCTATATTAAAAATATATGCATCTGGTAAAGGCGTCAGTGCACCCAGATATTCTGCCTTTGGTGCAAGACTGCCAGGCCAGCAAGTATCATCATACAGTAACCCCTCTTTAGTATTGTGGAAGAATGCAGGGGTGGACCATGTGGTCCTATATTGAAAAGTTTTTTATCTGGTAATGGGCGTCAGTGCACCCAGATATTGTGCCTTTGGTGCCAGGCCAGCAAGTATCATCATACAGTAACCCCTCTGTAGTATTGTGGAAGAATGCAGGGGTGGACCATGTGGTCCTATATTAAAAAGATATGATTCTGGTCAAGGCGTCAGTGCACCCAGATATTCTGCCTTTGGTGCAAGACTGCCAGGCCAGCAAGTATCATCATACAGTAACCCCTCTGTAGTATTGTGGAAGAATGCAGGGGTGGACCATGTGGTCCTATATTGAAAAGATTTTTTTTTATCTGTTATTGGGCATCAGTGCACCCAGATATTGTGCCTTTGGTGCAAGACTGCCAGGCCAGCAAGTATCATCATACAGTAACCCCTCTGTAGTATTGTGGAAGAATGCAGGGGTGGACCATGTGGTCCTATATTAAAAAGATATGATTCTGGTCAAGGCGTCAGTGCACCCAGATATTGTGCCTTTCATGGCAGCTAGTGCCTTCACACCGTAACCATTTTGTGGTATTGTGGAAGAGTGCAGGGTTGGACCCTGCAGTTCAAAAAATTAAAATGATATAAATCTGGCACAGGCATCAGTGCAGCCAAATATTGCGCCTTTCATGGCCGCAAGTGCATTCACACCGTAACCCTTTTGTGGTATTGTGGAAGAGTGCAGGGTTGGACCCTGCGATTCAAAAAATTTAAATGATATAAATCTGGCACAGGCGTCAGTGCAGCCAAATATTGCGCCTTTCATGGCAGCAAGTGCATTCATACCGTAACCCTTTTGTGGTATTGTGGAAGAGTTCAGTGCTGGAGGTTTTGTGAATGCAGAAGACATCCCGATCTATTCCGTTACGTCAGCATCAGGGGGTTGATAGCTGCTGATCCAGGACTGATTCATTTTTATAAATGTCAGCCGGTCTACAGAGTCGGTGGACAGACGCACTCTTTTGTCTGTGACAAAACCTCCAGCGGCACTGAACGTCCTTTCAGAAAGCACACTAGATGAAGGGCAACCTAGTAGCTGCATAGCATATTGGCTAAGTTCTGGCCAGTGATCAAATCTCAACACCCAGTAAGCCAGTGGATCATCTGCTGGAAAGGTATCAAGGTCTGCCCTTGCCCCTAGGTAGTCCTGCACCATATGGTGAAGACGCTGGCAAAGGGTGCCTACATTTGACGTCCCTGGACGTCGTGGACTAAAATTTTTAAAAAATGTATCAGTCAAGTGTCCCTGGCCTTCACCACTATTCCTCTGATCATCCGCAGCCTCAGAAGCACTTGTGTCAGCACTTGGTAATCTACCAGTGCCTGGAAAGGTGTTACACAAGTGTCGCTTTAGAGCATCTTCAAGTTTTTTCATCCTGTGCTCCCTCTGTGCGGGCAGGATGAGCTCTGCAACTTTTCCCTTGTATCGTGGATCAAGAAGGGTTGCCAACCAGTAATGATCACTCTGATTGATAGCACGAATCCTGGGGTCCTTTAGTAGGCTTTGCATTATTAGGGAGCCCATGCAGCGTAGGTTGGAGGTGGCATTAGCTTCCGAGTCTTCCTGGTCAATGAGGATGACCGTATCGTGCACTTCCTCCTCCCAGCCACGCACTAGCCCTTCTGTTTCTGGGCACACGAAACCCTCTCTTGAGGAATCCCCACCTTCAATGCCGCCACTACTTAAATATTCCTCCTCCTGTCTGATCTGAGTAGGACCCGCTGGAATGCTGTCTGCGGGAAGACTGGGGCCTTGAGAGCTAGGGAAGGCCTCCTCTTCCTCCCGCTGCTCTGCCTCTAGAGCCACATCTATAATTCCCCGCAGAGTGTGCTCCAGCAGGAACACTAAAGGAATTGTGTCACTGATGCATGCACTGTCCCTGCTCACCATCCTCGTTGCCTCCTCAAATGGTGACAGTACAGTGCATGCATCCTTGATCATCAGCCACTGCGGGGGGGAAAAAAAAACAAGTTGACCTGAACCTGTCCTTGTGCCATACTCACACAGGTACTCGTTGATGGCCCTCTGCTGCTTGTGCAGATGCTGCAGCATTGCTAATGTCGAGTTCCACCTGGTGGGCATGTCACAGATCAGACGGTTTGTGGGAAGGTAGAATTCTCTTTGAATTTCTGCCAGGCGAACGCTTGCTGGGAATGACCATCTGAAGTGGCTGCAGACTTTTCTGGCCTGGCTGAGAAGCTCTGGCAGCCCTGGGTACTTGGTTAGGAAACGCTGTACCACTAGATTTAGGACGTGTGCTAGGCATGGTACATGCGTCAATTTACCCTTGCGTAGGGCGGAGAGAAGGTTGCTGTCATTATCACAGACGATCATTCCCAGCTCAAGCTAGCGTGGAGTTAACCATCTCTGCACCTGGCCCTGCAGAGCTGGCAGAATTTCTGGCCCGGTGTGGCTCCTGTCCCCTAAACAAACCAGCTCAAGCACAGTATGGCTTCTTTTTGCTTGAGCCATTGCGTAGACCCTGTCAGGTGTCAGTTTAACTGCCACTTCGCCAGAGACAGAGAAGGAGGAGGAGGAGGAGGAAGAGGGAGAGGTGGTGGTGGTGGAGCAGACAGACCTCATACAAGCAGCTTTCTGGAGGCATGGTGGATGAACAAGCTCCAGCACAGAGCCCCGTCTTGGATCCCTCCCAGCTGCAATCAGAGTTACCCAGTGTGCCGTGAAGGAAATGTAACGACCCTGTCCATGCTTGCTGGACCACGTGTCTAAAGTCACATGCACCTTGTTGCTGACTGCCTTTCCCAATGACTGGATAAAATTGTCTTCCACGTGCTGGTATAGTGCTGGAATGGCCTTGCGTGAAAAGTAATGGCGTTTTGGAACCTGCCACTGTGGTACAGCACATTCAGCAAATTCACGGAAGGGAGCAGAGTCCACCAGCTGGAAAGGCAGCAGTTGCAATGCGAGTAATTTTGCTAAGCTGGCATTTAGACGCTGTGCTTGGGGACGGTTGGGACTATATTTTTTCTTACGCTGCAGCAGCTGCGGCAATGTAATCTGACTGCATAAATCTTCAGCTACTGGGAGGATGTCACATTGTGAGGAAGGACCTGGTACATCCATTACTGTAGCATCATCCCTGTCAGTGGAGGTTGTAGGCAATGACATGGCAGGACATACAGTGGGGGTAGAGACAGATGAGGAGGAGGAGGACCTACGCAATGTTTTGCACCAACGGGATGCGTGGCGGGTGGTCATATGTCGCCTCAAGCACGTGGTACCCAAGTGTCCGGTGTTTATCCCACGCTTCAGCCTCCTCTGACATAGATTACAAATAGCAACGGTGGGGTCTGCTGCACATTTCTTAAAGAACTCCCAGACAGCAGAGTTCCTGCATGTGTTCTTTGAGACAACAGCGCTCTGCACCGGAGCAGCTCTGACATCTGATGCCTTGGACTGGCTAGTGCTACGGTTGGTCACAGAGGATGTTGTGCCTCGTGTTTGCTGTGCCTCCTCCTCCCCCTCCTCCTCACTTGATTCCTCAGTTCGATCTTGCACCCAGGTGGAGTCAGTGACATCATCATCAATGTCATCTTCACCCCCTATCTCCTCGTCACTGGAGCCAACTTGGCAGTATGCTGCACTGTCATTGTAGTCAAACAATTCAGCTGACTCCTCCGTGTGTGATTGCGAGGCTACGGCAGGAGTAGCTGTGGACATGGAGGCTGCATTAGATGCTTTGGCAGCTGAGGTGGACTGTAAAGCACTAGAAGCCTGGCTGGCAGAGGACTCGGAGGATGAGGATGGCCTGGCTAGCCAATCCACCAAATCCTCTGTATGTTGCTGCAGGTTCAGAAGACGGCCAGCACCAGTTATAAAGGACAAGCGTGCCCCTGCAGAGGATGCACCATGTCCACCACGACCAGAGGCACAGCCTCCCGACACAGGGGCTGCTTGCCCTCTTATCTGTGTCTGGGAGCGTCTGCCTGTCCTTTTTGTTCTTTCAGACATGGTGAGTGATATATAGATTAAATATATACAGAACTCTGATTCAACTCTGGTATAAAGATTAAAGATTTACAGAACTCTGGTATAACTCAGTGAGACACCCTGATAGCTGGCAGCCAGTGACAAGACACAGATTACAATTTGCAGAAACCTCCTATAAATCATTGAGACCCCCTGATGGGTGCCAGTGAAAAGACACAAACTACGATTCGCAGAAATCTGCTACAAGTCAGTGAGACCCCCTGATAGGACCCCCTGATAGCTGGCAACAGTGACAAGACACAGATTACAATTCGCAGAAACCTCCTAAAATGCAGTGAGACCCCTTGATGGGCGGCAGTGAAACCTCCTATAAATCAGTGAGACCCTTTGATGGGTGGCAGTGAAACCTCTTATAAATCAGTGAGACCCTTTGATGGGTGGCAGTGAAACCTCCTATAAATCAGTGAGACCCTTTGATGGGTGGCAGTTAAACCTCCTATAAAATCAGTGAGACCCTTTGATGGGTGGCAGTGAAACCTCCTATAAATCAGTGAGACCCTTTGATGGGTGGCAGTGAAACCTCCTATAAATCAGTGAGACCCTTTGATGGGTGGCAGTGAAACCTCCTATAAATCAGTGAGACCCTTTGATGGGTGGCAGTGAAACCTCCTATAAATCAGTGAGACCCTTTGATGGGTGGCAGTGAAACCTCTTATAAATCAGTGAGACCCTTTGATGGGTGGCAGTGAAACCTCCTATAAATCAGTGAGACCCTTTGATGGGTGGCAGTGAAACCTCCTATAAAATCAGTGAGACCCTTTGATGGGTGGCAGTGAAACCTCCTATAAATCAGTGAGACCCTTTGATGGGTGGCAGTGAAACCTCCTATAAATCAGTGAGACCCTTTGATGGGTGGCAGTGAAACCTCTTATAAATCAGTGAGACCCTTTGATGGGTGGCAGTGAAACCTCCTATAAATCAGTGAGACCCTTTGATGGGTGGCAGTGAAACCTCTTATAAATCAGTGAGACCCTTTGATGGGTGGCAGTGAAACCTCCTATAAATCAGTGAGACCCTTTGATGGGAGGCAGTGAAACCTCCTATAAATCAGTGAGACCCTTTGATGGGTGGCAGTGAAACCTCTTATAAATCAGTGAGACCCTTTGATGGGTGGCAGTGAAACCTCCTATAAATCAGTGAGACCCTTTGATGGGTGGCAGTGAAACCTCTTATAAATCAGTGAGACCCTTTGATGGGTGGCAGTGAAACCTCCTATAAATCAGTGAGACCCTTTGATGGGTGGCAGTGAAACCTCTTATAAATCAGTGAGACCCTTTGATGGGTGGCAGTGAAACCTCCTATAAATCAGTGAGACCCTTTGATGGGTGGCAGTGAAACCTCCTATAAATCAGTGAGACCCCTTGATGGGTGGCAGCCAGTGAGAACACACGGATTCTATCAATTCCCAAATATTTTGTAGAAATTAGTGACCCCAAAAAAAATTGCGTGGTACTGGCTGTGTGACAAGACACAGATCACCTCAATTCACAAATGTTTTAAAGAAATTAGTGACCCCAAAATACTGCGTGGTACTGGCTGTGTGACAAGACACACATCACCTCAATTCACAAATGTTTTAAAGAAATTAGTGACCCCAAAAAAACTTGCTGGCACAGTGACAAGACACACATATCAATTCCCTGATATTTTGTAGAAATGAGACCCCCCCTGTAGCGTGGCAGACCGGCAGTAACAACACACAACAATCTCCTCTGAAATTTCCTCTGAAATGCGTGCAGAATCGGCGCGTGGAAACGTTATATAGTGTGCTGCGGGACTTAGCTCTGTGAGCCCATGATTGGGCAAAATTTGCCCAATCAGGACTCTGAGCGGTGATTGGCATACTGTTGAACCTGTCATGCACCAGACCTGTGGTCAGGTGCAAGGCTGTAGCCAATTACGGGCTTCAGGCCAGTGGGAAAATGCATTATGGTCAATTGTGATGCATTGTGGTCGAACTTGCTTCGAACACCCGGAAATGTTCGGAGTTCGCGATCTACCCGAACAGGCTAAGTTCGGGCCGAACTGTCCGAACCCGAACCGCTCATCCCTAGTCTAAAGTCACTCAAGACTCAAGAGCTCCCTATTAACATACCTCAATACGGAATGCACCTGTAAACATGTAACATAATTAATATATTTCGTACATATTTATTTTCTGTGTTAATCTGTATATTTGTGTTTTGTTTTTACTATCTTGAATTTTATTACTTTGTATTTCTGTAACGACTGTAAAAATTCAATGTTCTTGAACCCAGGACATACTTGAAACCGAGAGAAATCTCAATGTATCCTTCCTGGTAAAATACTTTATAAATAAATAAATAAAAAATACTAGTTTGAATAAAAAATTCCCAGCCCGTTGAGTTGAATATTTTTTTCCAAATCTGATGTTTTTATCTTATATTTATTTAACATATGTAGCAAATATTTTTAGATTTTTACAAGTTCATTCTCAAGTCAGAACAACTTCCTGTTTTGTACCATTTTTTATGTAGGCACACTATAATTCACATGGCACTCAAGTGACATATTTTTGACCACAACAAATCTGCAGAAGGTAACTGTTAGCAGAAAGGTAGGTTTGTGGATGTACTGTATGCTCATCACTAGAGGTTATGTTCAGGGCTATTCAAAGAGCTCCGAATTGCTGGCGAGAGGTAACCGAACGCTGAAATTCAGCGTTTGGTTACCTTTCCTGGCCATTCGGCTATCCAGAGAGCAGGCAGTTCGCCAAATGTTTGTGAATTGCCTGCACATACGGTGCCTGTTCGGTGCCTGTTCGGTGCCTGTTCGAGGGCAGTGAAATCCCCATAGAGAAGCAATGCTTTGGCCATTCAGAGACCACAAACCAGCTGAGAAAAGTTGCCGAAATATCCTGCTGTTCAGTGGTTTCATTCGACAGGTTTATTCAGGTGAATCCCATAGGCTTCAATGTTAAAAATATTCCCGTTTTAATTCAATATCTAATAAACCGTTTATTATAATATTCTGCAGTAAAAAGTCTCTTTATTTATAGATTTTTTAGGATGTTTTAGGCATTTTTACGGGTTGTTTTGCGAAAAACAAATTCATTTTTTTTTTAAATCGTTTTTTCTTTTTTCTGTAACAGACCTTTTTATTATCATTCATTGGATCTTATATGTAAATTTCTGACATTTTCGTTTTGTAGTTTCTTTGCAAACAGGTTTTCACTTTTCAAACATTCAAACGTACTATTTTTTTTTTCACTCTATTCGTCTGCGGTGTCGGCTTTTTCCGGCGGCTGCTCTGCGCTGTGATCGGCTCCTGCTCAGGTTTTTCCGGCATTTTCGGCAAGGTTAATCCAGATGTTTTTGCCGGATTCGGTGTGCCTACGCTGGGTTTTGCGGTGAGTTTTCAGCGGGTTTGCGGCGACTTTTCCGTGTATTACGACGGCCCTGTGGTGCTTGCTGAATGCACCGCAGGGTCACCGAAATGGGATCGCCAATTGAAGAGAACGAAAAGTCACCGAACGTGAAGTGACTTTTCGATTCTCTTTGAATAACCCTGGTTAAAATTAAACTGTCCAAAAGAAGAGGTATATTGTTTCCTTGCAGTAGAGCCCACTTCTAACCCTCTTTCACATTTCCTGACCTCAGCAGAAGTTGTAAAACAAACTACAAAGCTTTAACAAAGATGCAAAATGTGCAGTCGTTTAGGAGGAGGAAGCCGGGTTCATTCCAGGTCACATTATGTTCTGAGCAGAAGATGCAAATAATATACATTTCAATGAGTTATGTAAAACATCTTGAAGGCTTTTCAACCATTCACAGAAATTGTTGTAGGACTCAGAGTGTTTTCATAGTGCAATTAATTAATGACAGATTCCAGTGATACAATGTTGTCTGACTATAGTTTGACTAAGAAAGCTGCTTCATGCAATGGAGAAACGAGAAACCATAGGGGTTATTCGAAGAGCGCCAAAATATCGCCGAAATTTCAGTGCTCTCTCGTTGCTCAGAGTTCCCTGCACTTCGGGGAGTCAAAGTTCCCCACCCTGCGGTGAATTCAGCATTCACTGCAGGGTCCCCGGAGTGCAGGGAAAAGCCACCACAAACCCACCGCAATCCCACCGAACACCCGCGGAAAACCCACCTGGACTGCCAGAAAAAACACGCCAACGCGTTGGAAAAAGGCACGAGCCACCGAACACAGCACAGACCAGCCGCCGGAAAAAGCTGACAAGCTGACGAATGAGGTAAAAAAAAAAAAACAGTACGCTTGAAAGTTTCAAATTTGAAACGCTGTTTGCAAAAAAATACTGAACGAAAATGTCTGGAATTTACATATAAGATCCTATGAATGATAATAAAAAGGTCGGTAACAGAAAAAAGAAAAGCCCTATAAAAAAAACCCCAGAAAAAATCTCCAAAAATGCGTAAAAGATCCTAAAAAAATCTATAAATAAAGAGACTTTTAAAGCAGAATAAAATAATAAACAGTTTATTAGATATTGAATTAAAAGGGGAATATTTTTAGCATCGAAGCCTATGGGATGCGCATGGCTGAAAAATTTGTTTTGTTTATTTAAAAACGTAACGAAACGAAACTAATTTCATTTTCAGAATTTCAGAACTAATTTCGTTTAGTATTTCGTTTCGTATCGATTTCGTATTGATTCGAATTTCATATATCAATTTGATAGTTGATATCAATTCGATAGTTCATTTCAAATTCGATAGTTGATATCAATTATTCAAATTTTTCATTTATGATGATGATACAGTGTAAAACGAAATAAATTTGTTATATACCATATCGTTTCGTATCGTATTGATTCATTATTCGGAAGTACTTCCGAACTACGAATTATCAAATTTCATTCCAAATTCTGAATTTTTCCAAAACGAATGCACATCTCTACTATGGGATTTGCCTGAATAAACCTGTCGAATGAAACCACCGAACAGCAGGACATTTCACTGACATTTCTCTGCTGTCCAGTGTCTCTGAATAGATTAACCATTGCTTCTCTATGGTGGATTTCACTGCTGTCGAAGTGGCACCTTACTGGCTGGCAGTTCGCCAAAATTTTGCAAACTGCCTGCTCTCTGAATAGCCGAATGGCCCCGAAATGACACCGTACGGGGAAATTCCCTGTTCGGTGACATTTCGGGGCCAGATCGTCTCTCTCTGAATAACCGCTCATGGCTTTGTATTTTAATACACATATATTCCAGTCAATTCCTGAAGAAAAGACCCAGACTCAAAATGTAGACTGGTCCAGTAATATTATAAAGGTTGGACGAGATATGAAAGGATATCCAGTATATTTAAAGGGACTTTTGTAGCCACTATGCCCACCTAAGCTTAATTAGGTACTAGTGGTCAGGGGTGTAACTAGACTACACAAGGTCATGTGACAGTAGTTTGCTCAAGGTCCCCCAACCCTTCTATGTTCCTGCCCTACCCCAGAGATTTGGCATGCATTTGGGAACACAAGTCTTCCATGCATTTGCAATATACTGTATATATATTGCTGCATATGGGGAATGTGGCACAGGAGCTCTGGGATGCAATTTATCGAATTGCTGTGATGTGCAAGTGGCTTCTGTAATAATAAACACACTTATTATAGTGTGGAGGCCTTTTATCTAACTTTTTGTCCTCCACCACAACTGTTGTATATATATACTTAAAATGCATATTCATGCACTACATGCAATAATATACACCCACCTATACACCCAATCATATACATGCACTTACATGTTTTCATACAAACTGATCAGCAACAACATTGAACCCACCTGCCTAATATCGTGTAGGTCCCCCTCGTGCTGCCAAAACAGCTCTGACATGTCGAGGCTAGGGATGAGCCGAACACCCCTGAGTTCGGTTCGTATTCGAACCCGAACTTTCCAAATGTTCGAATCCGAACTCGAACTCAATACAAGTCAATGGGGCTGAAAATTCGATTTTTAGAGTGCCCTCCAAGAGGGCATATATGCTAGATATTAAAAGGTGTATGGGGGTCCGGGTAGTGCCCTGGGGGACAGGAAACAAGGACAAAAAGTTTTTAAAAAAACGTTTTTAAAGGGACAGTGAGTCTTCCATGAAATAAGGGTTAAAAATAAAAACAAAAAATTCCTTCAAATATCGTGCCTAGGAGGTCCCCATAACCTGCCCATGAAGTGGTGGATTTCTAGGATGTATAGAAACACTTGAAAACAAAAAAATTACGTTTCAAAAGACAGTAAATGCTTTTCCTTTAATCTATCCATAAACAACTGCTTGGGGCGCCAGTCTGTATGAAAAGAGGAGACATTTTCGGACACGTAGAAAAAGTTTAGTGATTTTTGGCTAAATTATTGTGAAACTTATGCAGGCTTTGGATGAAAGTAACAATAGGTGCTTTAAAATTGGGCCTTTAGCGTCGGCAACAGTGCCGTCACACCGTAACCCCTCTGAGGATATGAATCTGATACTGTCACATTCCCACGTTCCAACCCTGTCTCCCTGCCCTCTATATTCCTTATGTCTGTGGTTCCCTGTGCTGCTTTCCCTGACATGCAGCTCAGGGGTTAAGTTCATTGCTCGTTGAGCTTCTGCTGGTGATATGGGCTGATTACTCCCCTATATAAAGCCATGGGCCCATATCACCATGCTCTTGCATCCTGGTTCACTTCAGCTACAAATTTGTCCCTGAGAGCTCCCTGTTATTCTATCCTAGTGCTTTCTCAGTGTTTCCCCCTTGTCTGAGTTCTAGGTTTCTGATTGACTTCCTGGTATTGACCCTCTGGCCTGGCTGACGGATTTTCTCTGGTGCTATATCCCCGCTTTGGCTCAAGGTATACGTTTTGGTTTTGACCCCTGGCTTATTTATTGACCATTCTTCTGGACATCCCTAGCGGTTCTGTGCTTATCGTATTATTTGTTGTGTATCCTTGTAGACCACGGCTTTAGTTTATTGAAGTCCTTCCCTGCAAGTCATTGAGTATATCTCCTTTAGGTGTCTGTGTTTTTCCCAGGACTCTGCACGGCTACAAGGTAACCTTTTTTCCATTAGTGCAGATTCGGCCACTCTAAGGACCGATCTATCAGTATAGGGCTCCTTCGGTATTAGCCGTGCAGAGGTCCCCAGTGTCTTCTGTGGTTAATTTCCTTATCCTGATTGTTGTGTCACGCATCTCTGCGTATAGCGGCTTTTCCTCTTACCTGGGCCTTACTTGGCGAATGCCAGGTACCGCCATTGTGGCTGAACGTGACAGATACAGGCGTCAGTGGCAGTGCACCCAAATATTATGCTTTTGATGCCAGGCCTGCAAGTACTATCATACAGTAACCCCTCTGTAGTATTGTGGAAGAATGCAGGGGTGGACCTTGCGGTCCTATATTAAAAAGATATGCATCTGTTAAAGGCGTCAGTGCATCCAGATATTGTGCTTTTGGTGCCAGGCCAGCAAGTGCATTCATACAGTAACCCCTCTGTGGTATTGTGGAAGAATGCAGGGGTGGACCATGTGGTCCTATATTAAAAAGATATGTATCTGGTAAAGGTGTCAGTGCACCCAGATATTGTGCTTTTGGTGCCAGACTGCCAGGCCAGCAAGTACTATCATACAGTAACCCCTCTGTAGTATTGTGGAAGAATGCAGGGGTGGACCTTGCGGTCCTATATTAAAAAGATATTCATATATTTTTAATATAGGACCACATGGTCCACCCCTGCATTCTTTCACAATACCACAGAGGGGTTACTGTATGAATTCACTTGCTGGCCTGGCACCAAAAGCACAATATCTGGGTGCACTGACGCCTTTAACAGATGCATATCTCTACCTATATGTCGCCTCAAGCACGTGGTACCCAAGTGTCCGGTGTCTTTCCCACGCTTAAGCCTCATCTGACATAGATAACAAATAGCAAGGGTGGGGTCTGCTGCACATTTCTTAAAGAACTCCCAGCACACAGCAGAGTTCCTGCGTGTGTGCTTTGAGACAACAGTGCTCTGCACCGGAGCAGCTCTGACATCTGATGCCTTGGACTGGCTAGTGCTACGGTTGGTCACAGAGGATGTTGTGCCTCATGTTTGCTGTGCCTCCTCCTCCTCCTCACTTGATTCCTCTGTTCGATCTGGCACCCAGGTGGAGTCAGTGACCTCATCATCAATGTCATCTTCAACCCCTATCTCCTCGTCACTGTGTGCTGGGTGGCTGGTTTTGTGGATTGGAGTTGCAGAGCAGAGAATGGGTGTGTGTTTTAAAGGTATGAGATGCTGCTATGGTCTTTTTTCTTTACTATTCAAGTGTTTTGAGACTCCCTCTTCCCTGTCCCTGTTTAACCTGGGCTGCCTATTCCCTGGTGAAGCAGTGAATGCAGCCTGGCCCCCTCTATGCAGCACCTCACCAGGAGCTAGGCAGCTCAGTGACAAATTTCTGATCACTGCAATGCTGGTTAAGGAAAGGTCCACTTTAAACAGCAGTAAGCAGACAGGGCTTCATATTCTGCCCCTTTACCTGCCATTTACTGTCATCTTCTCTCTCTGCACACAAATCATATCCCCCTCCCCTCTCCTAGAGCTGCTGCGGGGCAGGGGAGGAGCTATGGAGGGAGGAGAGGGGATTTTTATTCTCCTAATGCAAATGCTGTGCTCCATTGCTTATTGTTTGAGGACACAGCTCAAAGTTGACACACAGTGGCAGTGGCACCTCCTAGTACCACCTAATGACACCCCAATAATCACTGGTACCTGGGGCGGCCTGCCTCCCCTAAGTACGCTGCTGGAGCTCTGTGATATGCTCACACACAAATTTTGGTGAACTGCCAGCAAGTAGGGTGCTGTTCGAAGGCAGTGCAAATCCCCATAGAGAAGTAATGGTTAATCTAATCAGAGAACACCGAACAGCAGAGAAATTTCAGTGAAATGCCCTGATGTTTGGTGGTTTCGTTCAGCAGGTTTATTCAGGCGAACCCCATAGGTTTCAATGTTAAAAATATTCCCGTTTTAATGCAATATCTAATAAACCATTTATTATTTTAATCTGCAGTAAAAAGTCTCTTTATTTATTGATTTTTTTTTTAGTACCTTTTAGTCATTGTTCTGAATTTTTTCGGCAACATTTTTTCCCCTTTTTTTTTATAGCGGGTTTTAATTTTTCTGTAACAGACCTTTTTATTATCAATCATAGGACCTTATATGTAAAGTCTAGACATTTTCGTTGAGTAGTTTTTTTTTAAAACAGGTCACGAGTTTGCGGCAGCGGCCGACTCCCTGCACGTTAGGGATCCTGTGGGGAAATTTGATTCCCCAAAGTGCAGGGAACAACAGAACACCAAAATGTTGGCATAATTTCGGTGCTCTGTGAATAACCGCTTTAGTGGTGTGTTTTTTTGCTGTGCCCTGGAAAGTGCCAGCCTAGGCCTTGCCTATCCAGGACATACTTGAAAATTTGTGAAATCTCAATGTATCTTTCTTGGTAAAATACTTTGTAAAAGTAAAAAAAATATATATATATTTTTTTTTAGGGTGTCACCCTAGGGGGTGGTGTCACCTGGTGCGGGCCGCCCGCTGCCCCCTCCCCTAGTTACGCCACTGTTGCACAGCTTTTGTTGTGTATTATGTATGTTTAAATTTGTTAAGACATTCTTGAACCTCTTAGTACAGGGCTGTCAAACACACGGCCCCCAGATGTTTATGCCTACAATTCCCAGAATTCTTTCAATGCAATAGGTGGAGAATCATGGGAGTTGTAGTTCAAAAACATCTGCGGGGCTGTCTTAGTATGTACAGTGGCAAGAAAGAGTATGTGAACCTTAAGGCTAGGGTCAGACGAGCGTGATTTCTATGGACTGTACATCCGTGCACACGGACGTACGTTAGTACGGAAGACGCAGTAGTGGCCAGACAGTCCGTTTTTTTCACTGACGTATATATTTTGACGGATGTAGGAGGGAAAATAAATTAAAAAGCAAAACCATTTTGTCCGTGCAAAAATGCTGGAAGTATAAATGCAGTCCATCTGACCACGTTCCATCACTCACACACAAAGCTATGCAGACGTTGCGGACGCAGCGCACTTTGTGCGGCCGTTCTAGGGGTTGTACGTTCTTGCCTGCCTTGCGTCCGTGGGCCGCGGCCGTGGTGCGTCCGCAGTTCAGTGCGGATGTACTTCATGTGTCAGGCTCCAATGGACGTACTTTTAGGCGCAATCACGGACGTGAACACTACGCTCGTCTGACCCCAGCCTTAGGGATTACGTGGAGTTTTGCATGAATTGGTCATAAAATGTGCTCTGATCTTCATCGAAGTCACAACAATTTGAAAAACACAGTCTGCTTAAATTAATATTAATACAACACAAGCATTTTATGTTTTCATGTTTTTATTGAACAGAACATGTAAACATTCACAGTGCAGGGTGAAAAAAGTATGTGAACCTTTGGACTTAATAACTGGTTGACCCTCCTTTGGCAGCAATAACCTCAACCAAACGTTTCCTGTAGTTGCAGATCAGACCTGCACAACGATCTGGAGTAATTTTGGACCACTCCTCTTCACAAAACTGTTTCACTGTAGCAATATTCTTGGGATGTCTGGTGTGAATCGCTCTCTTAAGGTCATGCCACAGCATTTCAATCGGGTTGAGGTCAGGACTATGACTGGGCCACTCCAGAAGGCGTATTTTGTTTTGTTGAAGCCATTCTTTTGTTGAATTACTTGTATGCTTTGGGTCATTGTCCTGTTGCTTCACCCATCCTCTGCGGAGCTTCAGTTGGCGGACAGATGGTCTTACGTTTTAATGCAAAATGTCTTGATTAACTCTGGAATTAATTTTTCCATCAATGACAACAATCCGTCCAGGCCCTGAGGCAGCAAAGCAGCCCCAAACCATGATGCTCCCTCCGCCATGTTTTACAGTGGGGATGAGGTTTTGATGTTGGTGTGCTGTGCCTTTTTTTCTCCACACATAGTGTTGTGTGTTTTTTCCAAACAACTCAATTTTGGTTTCATCTGTCCACAAAATATTTTGCCAGTAGTGCTGTGTAACATCCAGGTGCTCTTTTGCAATCTTCAAACGTGCTGCAATATTCTTTTTGGACAGCAATTGCTTTCTCGTGGTGTCCTCCCGTGTACTCCATTCTTGTTTAATGTTTCCCTTATTGTAGATGTGTCAACAAAAATGTTAGCATGTGCCAGAGATTTCTGTAAGTCTTTAGCTGACACTCTAGGATTCTTCTTTACCTCATTAAGCATTCTGCGCTGTTCTCTTGCAGTCATCTTTACAGGACGACCACGCCTAGAGAGAGTAGCAACAGTGCTGAACTTTCTCCATTATTTGTAGACAGTCTGTCTTACCATGGACACATGACCATCAAGGCTTTTGGAGAAACTTTTGTAACCTTTTCCAGCTTCATGCAAGTCAACAATTCTTGATCGTAGGTCTTCTGAGAGCTCTTTTCTGCGAGGTATGGTTCACATCAGGCAGTGCTTCTTGAAACCAGTAAATCCAAAACTGCTGTGTGTTTTTAAAGGGCAGGACAGCTTTCAGCAACACATCCAATAATATCACACTAATTGGACTCAAGGTTGGCTCACTCCTGGCTCCAATTAGCTCTTGGAGAAGTCATTAGGCTAGGGGTTCACATACTTTTTCCACCCTGCACTGTGGATGTTTACATGTTATGTTCAATAAACACATGAAAATATATAATGTTTGTATTGTATCATTTTAAGCAGACTGTGTTTTTCAAATTGTTGTGACTTAGATGAAGATCAGAGCACATTTTATGACCAATTCATGCAAAACTCCACGTAATCCCAAAGGGTTCACATACTTTTTCTTGCCACTGTAGAAGTAGTTTTCCCTGTATAAAGATCTTCCAAATAAATAAGTGTTCAAGAGTTATTAACGAGTGGTGAAACAAGGGGCACAATAACAAACACAAGTAAAACAAAACAAACACATTTTTAAAAGAACTGCTGCTTATGGAATGTCTGCGGCATTTGGATCATTCAAGTAGAGATAGATACACAGTAGCACACTTCGGATCCATATACAGTCAAAACCGCTACTGGGACATTGATCAGAGCGAAGCTTCATGCGTGGAGCCAAACCGACACACGGAATGAATGTTGCCGTATTTGCCAACATGCTGAAATGCCAACCTATGGCACAAAAAAAAATTACATCTCAGCGATTTCTAAGGAGAGGAAGCATCACACAAAAGAACATCTATATCACAGGGAAATAAAGGTCCATTGTAATGATTTTTCTCCAGCCCTATTAGAGGTTACTTGTTTTAGGACACCAGGGTTTGTTTTATCTTGTTGATTTTGCAACATCACTTGTAAAAACATAACTATGAAATATAAGAATCGGCAGCTTGTTTCCAGCCACACACAACAAGCCATTGTGTTTTTCAAAATTTGAACGAGGAAGCTAAAATTATGGAAAAAATGATCTTTAAAAGCATTCATGACTTAAGCTCAAACATATAAGATATTGCCTCCTACTTGGCATGACATTTCAGGGTTTCCCAGGCGTTCAATGTGCACCGTTATCACTATATGTATGAGCTGGAGATGTTCATTGACGTCTTGTATCTCCTACAAATGTATAAAGGAATAACATGATCATATGTGGAAATGTTTCCTTAAAAAGCACAATCTTATTGTCCGGTTGAGTAACTTCTATACGACACCATAACACACACTTGTACAAAACACCATAGTCACTAGACATGTGCAATTCGGTTCGGATCAATTCTGAATTTGGTTGAAAAAAGGGCAAATCGGCTATTCGGATCGAACCGAACTGCAGATATCTGACCTGAATCGCTCGCCGAATAAAAACATCCTGAACTGATCAGATTATAATCAAATAAATTTGGATTCATGTAAAATGCTCTGCAGCTTTATTGACACCTATTCTTCATTACGTGTTAAGAAACTCTGTGACGCCGCAGAAAGGCCCGAGATCGCGTTGCAGCATCCTGACATCTCAGCAGCGCTTTTCCAGCAAACTACTCCAGGCCAAATTTTATACTGTAATTGTCTCCAGATCCAGACCTGGCCTTCTTTGTTGCTCCAATCTTGGTTTGCCATGCTCCTCCACTTATTCCTAGGTGTCTAAAAGGAAGATATTCCCGAGGTCCGTTGCTCCAACATTGTTACTCCTTCACCTAGAAAGGTGATCTAGAGTCCTGCTGCCCATGAAGCCTGAACCCATTTTACAATCCCTGTACTTTCCAAGCTGCAATCCTGTCTACCACATGCCCTGTGTTCTTGCCAGCCTCCACCATGCCCTGTGTTCTTGCCAGCCTCCCCCATTCCCTGTGTTCTTGCCAGCCTCCCCCATTCCCTGTGTTCTTGCCAGCCTCCACCATGCCCTGTGTTCTTGCTAGCCTCCACCATGCCCTGTGTTCTTGTCAGCCTCCATAGCACCCTTTGTTGTTACCAGTCTCCACCCTGCCCTGTGTTCCTGCCATCCTCCACCCTGCCCTGTGTTCCTGCCAGCCTCCACCATGCCTTGTGCTCCTGCCAGCCTCCACTGTGCCTTTTGATCCTGCTAGCCTACACAATATAATGTGTTCCTGACAACTTCCACTGTTCCCTTTGTGTTTCTGTACCTTTTTCTACCTTCCTTTGCCCAGTCCAACCAGGATTTCCACTATCCTCGTCCTGTCTGTGTCCAGCTCTATTCCTGCCCCGTCTCTCTCACCTCACCTGCTTTTGCATATCTACTGAATAGATGACTAGAATAGGACCTGTGGTGATGGGATACTTTGATGCCGTGACAGGTTAAAAGGGACACTACCACTTACATAAGCTGTATCTAGAGAAAAGTCCTAGCGCATGCAGATCCCAGAACATTCGGGAGGGCTTCTCAAATATTTCTCACATGGACCGGTCCTGAAATACAAGAAATAAATCGCACATAGCGTAGTATATCCTGTATAATGGACCCTCCAGTATCCCAGCCAAGAAAATTGCTCACTTTTTCAAGAGCCAATTAGCAGCCGGCTCTAAACTATAACAGCATGAACACATATGTGTAAACAGTTTCTGGTCTCACCACTGGTGATTGGGAGTGGTGAGACCAGAAACTGTTTACACATATGTGTTCATGCTGTTATAGTTTAGAGCCGGCTGCTAATTGGCTCTTGAAAAAGTGAGCAATTTTCTTGGCTGGGATACTGGAGGGTCCATTATACAGGATATACTACGCTATGTGCGATTTATTTCTTGTATTTCTGGACCGGTCCATTTGAGAAATATTTGAGAAGCCCTCACCAACGTGCTGGGATCTGCATGCGCGAGGACTTTTCTCTTCTTTAACGTTATGGTATAATCAAGTGATCATATACTGGGACTTGCAGCAGCTGTCTACGATCCCTTTAATTTTGTGAATTCAACCTGCGCTACTGCTACTGTTTTCCAGTTCATAAGCTGTAACTAGATTACTTGTGCATTACAAACAAAACCACAATATAAAACACATTATAAAAACACATTATAAAATACATGTTGCTGTTTTTTTTCTTTCTCTTAAGTAATTGCATGTAAAAAGGAAAAATGAAAATATATTTTATGTTTTATCGCTTGTTTCCATGTTGTGGATTTTTCCCATGAAGCAACATTTACCAAAATCTAATGGTGACTTTTACTTTGGGGCTGTGCTTCATTTTATACAGTATTTAACAGTTAATGAGGTGAAGGAGGGAATGTTTAGATAAAGCTATTCCAAATAAAAGCTGTCAGTTGAATGAGATAGGGAGCTTAAAAGACTTCTAATCTACCCCCTGGTGATGTCCTTTGAATACATCCCACAGAATACAATGATGTGAGTTGGTGACTGACCCATTCGCTCCATTCTATGGCCAAAGCCACACAGTGAGGAGCAAGTGATGGAAAGATGCTGTGGGGGGCGTTTACAACACAAAATATCACACAATGGATGCACCCAGTGAGACATATAGAGGAAAATATCACACAATGGATGCACCCAGTGAGACATATAGAGGAAAATATCACACAATGGATGCACCCAGTGAGACATATAGAGGAAAATATCACACAATGGATGCACCCAGTGACACATATAGAGGAAAATATCACACAATGGATGCGCCCAGTGACACATATAGAGGAAAATATCACACAATGGATGCATCCAGTGACACACAGACAGCTAAATATTTTCTTAACTAAACATACAAGAGAAAAACAAACACATATAAGATATCAGCAACATAAAATAAACACAATAAGGACATTTCATTTTTTGGTTGTAGGGGCCCTTTTAGCAAGATATGGTCATATTTTGTGAACTAAATGCCCATAATTTATTTTCCTGGTTAGGTTGTGGATATATCTGTAAAAAAAGAAAATATAACAAATCTTTAGAACCTTGAAATTCTTTAAATTATGTAAGCTTTGAGATGGCGTAGTTCGTGAAATGGTGTGTTCCCCCCTTGTTTGGTGTGTGTTAGGGATGAGCGTTCGGTTTGGATCTGTTCGGAGTTCGATTCGACCATCGCATCAGAGGGTTTACGGTGTGAAGGCACTTGCTGCCACCAAAGGTAAAAATATTTGGGTGCACTGCCACTGACGCCTGTACCAGATTCATATCATTTTAATATTTGACCGCAGGGTCCAACCCTGCACTCTTCCACAATACCACACAGGGGTTCCGGTGTGACGGCACTGTTGCCGACGCTAAAGGCCCAATTTTAAAGCACCTGTTGTTACTTTCATCCAAAGCCTGCTTAAGCTTCACCATAATTTAGCCAAAAAATCACTAAACTTGTTCTGCGTA